>WKLE02000702.1:141237-165186 GCA_014885115.2 Asterionellopsis glacialis
TCCAATCAAATGTTTACCTTATGGGTTGAAAACAGATGAGGAACATCCTCTCATGTTACATTTTAGTCTGTTTATTAACCGAAACTGTAGCAGAGGTGATTTGAATACAGATATATTTTGTGATTTTCACAAAAGCATGCTAAATTTTGATTTTTTACCAAAAATTACATGCCACAACACTAGTACCAACCTCTCCTACAGTTTCACATAAAAACATATTACTTTATTACTCTTACTAAAAGGTTTGACTATTTCTGGTTGGTAGAAGTGATGGTCAGAAGCACCAGGATAGGACTCTGGTTCAGCATCAGATTTTATTTTTATTGAGAATAGGTATAGCCAATATTTCACAGCACTTTCAAAACAACTATTCAGGACCAGGTAGACTAAGAAGAGACAAATCAAACAAGAAACACACACAATAAATACTTGATTGGCTTTATATTTATTCAATTGAAATTTGATAATTCATTTCCTAACTAAATATTGTTTTGTTGTGAGACAAGTATACATTCATGAAGAGGATATTATCCCATGTGTGGACCATATGGCCTTAAGTGAATATTCATGAAGGCACTATAAATGATAATTATTGATAACCCCTAATATCTAAGTTTGAAAAAATTAGCCTCAACAGAAAACACATAGAGCAAAAAGACATGGAAATCTACCCAATTTTGGTATTGCCCTTTCTGCAGACCATACAACCTTAATGAGTTATAAGCCTACTATATTATGTCTGTCTTTCCGTTTTTGTTGTACGCTCTTTTTAGGAGTGTGTATTGTTTGTGATCTCTTTGAATGCATCTTGATTTTTTGCAAATGCTATCTTTTCCAATCATGATATATATTTTGCTATGTTTGTGCTGTTAACTTTCTTTTTGGGGTGATTATGTTCCTTTTGGTGATTGTGCCATTTCCTCCAATGTATTCTAAGCACCATTGAATTTTCTTTGGGTTGGTTCCTATCTTGTTTTCATCAAATTTTATCCTGTTTTTGTGTAGTCAGATTTTAGAGCATTTACACTGCTTTCTGATTAGTTTTCTTTCCTCATTAGCTTGATCAGTTCTGATGAGATCTTGAGGCATCTGAGGTCCTTGATCACTGCTTCAGGTATATAATTGTGCTTCATCTTGTTGAGGATATGGTTCTCAAGTGATACAGAGTGGTCTTTGGTTTTCCAAATTTTAGGATTTGCCATCTGTTTGTATTATATATTGGATCCATTCTTCTCCTACCATGCACTCAGAGCACAGTATCATAGATTGGTCATTGTTGTATTGCCTTTCATGCCATGCCATGTTTTGCTGTTCTTTTCACAGAGTGCTCATTTGATTTTGTGAATCTGAATCCCCTTCATGTTCTTGGCTTTTGCTTGTTCTATTATATTCTTGTAGTAGGGCTTCTGTTTCTAGTCCCTTTCCACTCATTTTAGGACTGCTCTTGCTTGTTCTTTAGGTTGGCATCAGTGGCATAGTGGAGTTGCACAATCATCTTCATGTCCTCCCATGATTGAATGTTGTTTGTCACTGGTGTAGTTGTAGGGGGCTTCATTTGGGTGTGATAACAGGACATCTAGTTAGTAGAATGTTATGTGTCTCAGGGCTCCCCAAGAAGAGCTAGTACTCAGGTTAACATACATATCTGTTGTAGTCCAGGTTAGCATTTACATACCCAAATTACAGGTATTTATCCACTTTCATGCAATCATGCTTAATATAGCTTTATATATATATATATAATTCAAAAAATAGTATGCTTAAGATGAAGGTTTTGTCTTATTATTGACAATTGTGGACAAATATTCATTTTGTGTGAAAGGAAGTTGTTTCTTCTTTGACATACTATTTGTATCTGTTTGGTCAGAAAGTGTGGTACATACCAATAGTTTAGTTTGCTCTTGACATAAATGCCTGCATACAGTAAATATTCAATGATGTTTGAAACAGAAATCTTGTTCTTATCCTAAATATAAAAATTTCATAGTACTGATGTAATTATCCCCAATGATGAGCTCAAATGTCCCTGTCATGCCCCAGCCTATACCAGCAATTCCAGTAACACAAACCATAGCTGAAATTTGACCACAGAAGGCCAGACATAATCAAACAGCTTTACATGATTTACTAAATTTTAGTATTGAAAAAAAGAATTAATTCGTGCTACTGCTGCTGGACTAGTAGTGCTATCATCAGATATTTGGAACTATCATGGCTCGTGGGATGTCTGTGAAGTTCCAAAAAATGAAGATTGAAATGTTTGTTATTGCATGAGGACATTGTGATGTTGCAACTCACCAAAAATACCCTGAATAAAAATTGTCATTTTTTTGATTTGAAACCCTACCTAATTCTAAATGTGCCAAATAAGAACGGTTGGATTTTTCATGCTCAAAATTTCTGATTTAACAGCAGAATCCCAAGCTTGAACTATAAGAAGTGCACTTTTTCCTGTGGACTGTATGTACTGACTAATGGAAAGGGTGGTCACCTGCTGTATAACACATAGAAGAAGTCTAGCACTGGTGAGCCATCAAAAATTAAATCAACAATTATTAACACATATTGTCAATATCCTATTAACAATTTTTTTGCAATTCCTATAGACATCCTCACAGTACCAGTATTTCTTGCTCAGTCATTTTTCTCCTCTCATCAACATGTGTTCCAAACCAAACTTCTACATGAATTAGCAGCAGTAGTATATGAACTATGGCTGTTGTCAAGTTTGAACAAAGGATCAATATATTTGCAAAAGAAGGATGTTAAGGACAAGACTCCAGCTACAATTAGAATAATGATGCTTTACAAAACTCCTGGTTACCTACTACATAGAAGCCAAAACAATTGAATACTAATGGTACTTGGTAAGCCACTAGTACATTATGGACTGTGAATAAGATCCAACCTATTACTCAGTATGTTCTATAAGTGTGCATGAAAAAATCTGAACAATAAGCCTGCCCTTACTTGACCAACTTACTTTTCTTTTCCACACTTTCATTTGCTAGTTGCAGCTAGTTGCTCATATCTTATTTGGTTCATGTCTGGCATCAGAACAGGTGTGAGCTAATGATAGTGATATAAGAAAATAGATTAGTAAGGGAAAATCAGACTAGTAATACTCAACCTGCTAATCTTCAACAGTACTACAAGACAACATCTCATTCCTGGTACAATCAGCTTTGGATTCATGAATGAATAATTTTGATGGATACAATGCTACAGTATGATTGAATTCAAAGAGTACAGTATCTATTTTACTATCATGTAGCCAAAGAACTGAAGTTTTTCTTACTAAAATCAAAAGGTATCATTTATATTTAATAGAATGGTGAGGATTTTTGTCATCATGTAAATCAAATGACAATATTCAATAAATGATTACTATATAAATCAAACCAGCATCTGAGGTGTGTGTTGAGTAATACTAAAGGTGGTAACAATTGCATCCAAACAGCATTCTTGATTCTGATCACATTTGAAGCCATCAGTCCTCTAGCAGTATTACCATAGGAGTCTATGTTGTGGTTGTTATATGAGTGTGATGACTATCTCAGAACTAATAAGGATACTGATAATTCTAATATCAAGTGCCACAAATTCATAAAAGGTCACTCAATTCAATGAATTAATTTATACCAACACCTGGTCATGTGTCATTGTTGCATTTATTAGGATTATTTTTTATTTTATGAAATATATTTTTTCAGGGGGGGGGGGGACAATGGCATTTTTAAGAAACAGCTTTCTTAGAAGGTGCTTGAATAAAAAATAATAAAATCAACCATGATATTGATCCAAGGATAGTGCAGGTCACAATACAGTAGATTGTTCTTATGTGATCATCTTAATTTTTGTTGTTGGTAATTACCCTTCTTATATTCTGAATGCCAATAGTGATTAGACTGGATTTTATGAATTTCTAGCCAAATATTTTACCCCAAACCTCTCAATCCACACAATAATATTCATTTACAAGTAAATCATATTTTTATGGATTCTCAAATTTGACCAGAGGTGGTTGGTTCCCAGAAATTAGTCAGATAACAATATTAGAATATATCATATTAGTGGATAAATGGACATACCATTTTTGATTTTTTACTGTTTTTGCACCAAATTATCACATAATTTTGTTCTTACTTATCTCTGCTATTTTCCCACATCATGTCCAGAAATAAAAATATGATAAGGTACTATTGTGATAGGAAAAAATGAAAGCTAGATAATAGTAGAATAGTTTTTTTGGAGGATTACAATACTATTAGGATGTTGGTGACTTGCTTTCTCTCTAGAAGGAGTGCACCTAAAAGGGGGGATGAAAGATAAATTTTGGATGGATGTTGAAGAGTGAGCAACAGAAAATCCTAGAGTGGAGAGAAAAATTTCTTACATCCAGAGGCACATCATTGACAGGCCAGGTTTATCATGTCATTGAATATAGTGTGGTGTATGGGACTACTCTTTCAGTAGGTTTGCTCCTAGTGTGTTGTTGATATTTGGTCAATGGTGGAGATGTGGCAGCACTAAAGTGGAAATTCCACATGAAGAAGTCTCTAAAAATAAAAATGTGAAATATTGGTGGATTAATGAGAAAGTCTGAGGCATTGTTTAGTCAGGTGGTCTCCACTGTATCTATGAGTTGCAGGAGCATGTACATACATGCTAGTGATCTTCTGTTGGTGCTTTACTGCCTGCTTGGGTATCACATATGATAGATTTTTATAATGTATTATAGTCAAATAGTTTGTCTTCCCACCCATTTCTTGGATGATTAGTGATCAAAGTTCTGAAATGTGACTAGTAAGAACAATATGTAGCTGTTTACTGCTACACTGCTAGTAAATGTAGAAGAAATTGGTGGGACAAGTGCTTGCTGATTCTGTTGAAATATTTGCTAGCTTTTGTGTTGTAAGCTGTTTACTAAGTTCTCAACCTGGGATGTCAATTACTTAGAGGAATTACCCTTAGTGGGTTTTCCTCCAGGAGATGATGAATGTGCATGGTTACAATTGGATGAGGTGCCAAAGATTTTGTTTTCTAGCATATATATAGAATGGTAGTGGTTTTGTGAGTTTGACAAGGTAAATCTCTCTAGAGGAGTCTCATCAATACCTTGTTGTTGATACTAAACTCTACATGGGCTGCTGATCCTGGAAATGGTTTCTCCATGCCTAAAGGATACAGAGAATGGCAAGAACTGTGAGTAAGCTGTATTGATCAGATCATAAGAAGGATGAGAAGTCTTTATGTAGCTTTGCCACAGAGGACCACCCTCCCAGCTCCTATAAGTTCTGGCTCTTTCCCTGGAGATTCCAACCCCATCTGGAAGTGCTGTAGCCTTCTTTGGGCCCTCTAAGTATACTAACCTGCATTTTTGAAGCCAATGTTGTTGACTCTATCAGGGTTGATGGTAATGTGACACATGTCAGGTCCTATGTAAATTGACACTATTAAAATACTACCCCCTAGATTAATTTGACTACTTTTTTACTCTTGTCTGTTTTTGAGAAAAATTGCGCTCTGAAGATTATTGCTCATTTTTTTTTAATTTGAATTCTCCATGACACCAGCAGCTATTTTTTTCATTCTTGTGACCTTCTGATGCTGTCATGCTTTATGTTTCATTCATCTTTTATCTTTGATAGGATGTCCTCACCTGGGTGGGGGCATATGATGTCCCTGTATTCTTGTGGAATCAAAGGGCGGTACTTCTTAAAAAGTTCCACCTTATTGAAATTTAGGAATGCTGGGACTCCCTAGCATTTCCATGTTTTTTGGCAGAAATCAGGAGCTTGATTCTGTTGCCTGGACCTTTGGTTTTCTTGAGGAGTTGTTGGCACTCTGATGGAGTGCCTCCAATGTCATCCAGCCACACCTGGAGTATGGTTAGATTTGATTCATCAATAGTAAAAATGTGGTTGATGCTACTGCCCCTCTCAAGTTTCTTGTAGAATTGATTGAAAAATTTGTCAACATTTTTGGAGTCAACATCCTCAGTCATATTGTGTACCCTGATTTTTTTTGCTTGTCCTCATGAAATTAACCAGCTGATCCATTGTATAAAGATTAGACCTATGGTAAGTCTTCTTGAGTATATTAAACCATCTATCACAAGCATTCTTTGTGTACCTAACAAAGTAAAAAATAAAGTTTACTTCATAAAATACTTCCTTTCTACTAAGTACACTGCCAGATGTAAGACCATATTATTCTTGTTCTGTCTACTTCAGTTTATGATGATGATGTTTACTTCTTTTTTTGGGTCAGATGGTGGATTACCAATATCAAAAATGCCTTGGATGACAGTCAATTTTTCCAGTAGAAGCAAAGCAACATTGTTACCCCCCTTTTTGCCTTGGCCTTCTTCAATATAAATGTGAGCTGTAAATGACCCCCCCTTCAATAGAACAGTCAACAATACCAAAAACATTTACCTTGAGAGGAGAAAAGTAGTATTTATCCCCTGATTGGCTCTCACCAAAGAAGAAAGGAAGCTCCATATTCTGACTCTAGTCAGCAATCAAGGTTAGTGACCTATCTTTGGTATTTTTTGTTACATCCAAAATTGCTTCCTTGATTTTTTTTGCCAGCTTCCTTTGGGCTGCAGCTTGGTGAATGTGGAGTGAAGCAGCCTCTATGGCATCACTCCCTTCTTTGACCATTGGGTCTTCTTCTAGCTTAAGTGATTGTATGGGCTTGGTGATGATGTCAATGTCTGTAACTGAATTTGGAGGAGGTACTGTAGGAGGAGTTGCAGAAAAAATTGTTGTAGAATTAAAATAGTTACCAGAACCTTTTACTGCATTATTATTTCTTAAACTGCTATTTACATTAACTGTTGTGTGCCTAAATTTATGTTGCAATGTATGGCACTCTGATGGTGTCTTCTGATGGTGTCTGCAACCTTAAATTTGGATATTCCCTCTTCCAAAATCTTTGGAAGGTTCTCCAGCAACAGATTGGTTTGTAAATTTCATCTGCTCTAATCTTTTTGGTTGTTTTGATAGTCCCTCTGTTTGTATTCACTGTCCAACCATGTTTATCACAGAAATGGTTGTACAGTCCTCTTCTGGACCAAGAGGAAGGTAGTTCCAAGATGTCCACTTCATAGTCCCTCAATCTAGTGTCAACCTTTTCTCTCACAAATATTGTTGAAGTTGGCTGAGCCAATTCTTTCGACCCTTAAAAAAAATACAAAAATATCATCCCTAACATCTCCATTAAAATGTTTTGAATGACCTCCTGGTTTGTTTTTGTTGCCATGGCTGTGTAGAAGATTGTTGTTTGTGGCATCTGTGCATGTCTACTACTACCCAATCCCAAAATTTAAAATTGCAGCTATTAGATAAGGACTCCAAGGCCATCATCTCCTCCTGGTTCAATTCAAACTCCTCCTCCTCCTGATGGTCTGTGTCTGCTTTAACAAAAAGGAGATAAAAAAGGAGAAGGAAATGCTTCCTTGACACCAATGGAGAATTATTGGCAGGGGTTTCTTCTTCTTAGTCCTCACTCCATGTGCTTGGTGTACTTCAGCCACTCAATAATCACCTGCTGCTTGGCCTCTTTGGTCAACTCAAAGAAGAATTTCATGTATTGAGCAATGACTTTGATACAGATAGGGTTGTCCTTCAAAATATGAAGGCAGGAACATGGCAATACTCTCTTCTTCCTGTTGAGACTCTGTCAACACAAAAACTTTTGTGAGACAGTGCCTCAAGATAGTCCTCACACACTTCTCACCACTCTTCAGGCACTCTAATTGTCTTTTCATGAAATAGGCATTAGGGATGTCTTGCCTTGGGAGGTGGTGCTTGTTTGGAGGGCGGTTGGGGTGCTGTACAAGGTGGTGTTGCCACTGTCATCATTGACTACTTTTTTTGCATTACAAAAATTTGCAGTTGAAAAACAAAAAGAACAATAAACAGAGGCACTTTTCATTGTTGACAAATTGAATGAGCATACCAGTGTGCAGGTGTGCACTGGTATGTTTCCATATGATGACATTGCTAACAAAATTTCATATCATAATATCTTGCAGTCTACAAGGAGTTACAGTACATACAGAATATCCAGAAAAAAGTTCTTGAAGCAAAGAACACAAATCCAGCACAAACTCAAGTCTCAAATTTTGACTGTTTTTGGGTAAAAGAACCCAGAAAGGTAACATTTTAATAGTGCCAGTCTTATACATGGTATGATTGTGAGTCAAAGTGGGGATCCCAGATGGATGGTGCTGCTTTTACATAATATGGTAGTTGACTGTAGACTCCTGAATCCTGGGTTTCTTTTGATTAGAGTAAGAGTTCTGGTGGCTGAGACAGATATTGGGACAACAGTGCTAGGAATGGTGAGATGTACTGGTGGAGAAGATGTTTGTATATATTGTTGGTTCTAGGTAAGTCCTCCAGTAGAGAATGTTCATGTGAGTTCAGTCTGGTACTAAGTGATAGTGGTGGTTGATGTGCAGGTGTAGAGAGGCTGGTAGCTTGTGTTGCTATTATAAATGTAATCCTATTTTTGATTATAATTCTGTACAGGCTTTCCAACAAATTATCATTAACAAGATAGTGTGTTAAGAGTTTCTGCCAGTCTTTCCATCATGATTTGATTAGTCAAGCTTGAAGTGGCCATGTCAATCTTAATTTACAGGATTATTATGAGTGGTGTTCTTGATTGTAGTAGTACCACTTCTTCTTGGAAAGAATTTTATTGCCTTGACTGGCTGCTGTTTATAACAACCACAAGAACTTATATATAGACTCTGGTCTACTATCAGATACTCAATATTAACTCTTGTCTTGTTTGGTGGAATCCATTGTTGGTGAGTGACAAAGACTAGACCTCTGTCAATTAATGATAGAAATTGCCATACTGCACTGGATATAGGATGGTATTGTTAAAAATCAGGTTTTTCCTTTGAAAATAAAAAACAAAACAGAAAACAAGGATAGGGCAAAATATGCCAGGAGGAATGGATTCAAGCACAGCAGTTGGGCAAAGTCTTTGTAGAAGGAGGGCTGCCTCCAAATACACCAAAGGAGTAGAAGTGGTATCATGATCCCAACAAAAAAAATGATTGTAAAGAAACAAAGTCAAATCCTTAAAAGACTGTATAAGAAACAGAAATTAATGGTAAGTATAGAACATATATACCAAAAGATCAAGTACAAGTATTCACAGTAAAAGATAAAATAGTAATTTCTACTAGGAATTTACTGTTGTTTATATTTTACATATACACCCCTACAAGAGCACAGATCTACGACTTCTTATGGGAATGGAACAGTAACAGCTCTTTCAAACAATAGTGGATCATTTTATTGCAATAGAAACTAAAACAATGGACTACCTTGGTTATTAGTATGGCTACCAAAGGCTGGTACAAATCAAGGAAAACATCAAACACTTTGATACAAGCCTACAGATAACTTGCTTGTTCTTGTCACCTAACACCTACAGCTCAACCAACCTTAGTCACAAGAACAACACCAAAAAATATAATGGTATCTCCAAAACCTGCATCAAAGTTGTACATGCCAAAAAATACTTGCTCATGATATGTTGTTATTGACACAAAGCCTTGGAAAGGATAAAGTCTTTATAGATATCACAGTTCAACATATAAAAATTTACTATACCTACTAATCTTCTTTAATGACAAGTCTTTTAGTTACAAACCTGCTGCTGCAGGATTTGGACAAGTACAAGAAAGATAGGATAAGGTACATTTAAAGGGAGGGAAAGGAGTAACTTAACACAAGAAATTAATGAAGGGGATAATGAGAAAGCTTAGGAGAGTGATAGACTAGATTTAGAAATAGATTGACTAAGAACAATGACACAGCAAAACAATTCAAATTTGAATGGACCACCAGTGGGACCTATAATTATGCCAGTGAACAAAGATGCCCTAAAGTGATAAAGGATTATTTGGATTCACCTAATACTAGGTTTTTATTTGTGGGTGGTAAGAAAGACAAGAAGAGGATGAATCTACAGGTGAAAATAAAAATTCACAATCCCTAACTTTAATCCAAGAAACATATTTCTTTGGATTTGGAGGATGAGTCTTGCAAATCTTGCAAAACAAGATGAAAAAAGGAAGAGAGGCCGAAGATCAAAGATATTTACTAGCACTACCAGTACAAACAAGAATGCTCTCTCCCAGAGGAGAGTCAATAGTCTTACTGGATGTGCCATACTAGGACCTACAGCTGTTCTACACAACATCAGGTACAGATAGTTTTTCAAAGCTTTGTGTATGGGAGTAACAGGCTGTGTCATGATCTTTCCGAAAATCTGAAATTCTGAAAAAATGTAGGCTCTAACGCAGGCCTTTTTTCTTTTTGGGGGTGATCAGAACCCGGCTGTACACACCTCCTGTATCATGATCAAAACCAAAAACCTGAAATTCTGAAAACCTGTAACGAATGGTTTGCGCCAAAAAAAAGCTTCTGGCATTGTTGTTTTGGTCCGTTCCTCTTTTCTGTACTCAACAACAAACCATAACACCCTGTAGCCATTGCAAGATATTGATTGATTGTTCAGTTTCTCCATTTTTGACTGCTTTCAGTCTAGAATCTATATGAACAACCATCACCAGCTGTCGTCGTCATGGGTGCTCTCCTCATCTGACGACAGTTCTTTGAACAGAAGAACTGCCATTCAAACAACGGACACCGGAAACGAGGTTGAAGAATTCATGTTCACCCAGAACAATGAGGATGACAACATCTGGGAAAATGACAACCTGCGAGCGAATGCCATGCTTGTTTGTGGTGTTTTTGGTTGTCAAGTGATTCTGTTTTTTGATTGTACAGGTCATCAATCGTGCGGGTCGGTTGTCGATTGTAGTTCTCAACAACTCGACAAACAAATATTGAATGTTATGGGTCGTCGATCGTGCAGGTCGGTTGTCGATTGTAGTTCTCGACAACTCGACAATCAAATTGATGAGTGCAATGTGAGTTTGGTGCGTTGCAAAATTTTTGACCAGTCTTGTGAAGGTACGGCATGAGTTTGGTGCATTGCAAAATTTTTGTGCTTGTGTTTGCCGTTGAACCAACATATGATGCGTGTTGGAGGGAATGTTCTGCAGCACGACAAATAGAGCAATTTGATTGGGTAACCAAGGAAAAATCTCCTTACAGGTTATCAGATACCACTTTTTTTCATGGCCAGAGGGAGGGGTCGGTTTGGCCATGAAAAAAAGTCGTATCTGATAACCTGTAAGGAGTTTAATCGTGGCCAGAGGCTAAAAAAGGCCTGTTGGGGGTATCACCCTTTATTCCATCCCGTTATATGCAGACTTTTCAGCTTTTCAGATTTTTTTTTGACCATGACACAGCCCATAAACTGATAACTTCTTGTTGAAAACATTTCTGATTTCTGGCATTGATAGGTGTTGTCGACAGATATTCGGTATCAATCGTCTTCCTCTCTAGGGCCCCTTTTTTTATTTGCACAGTAGAACGAAACAATAGTAGTCACAGCCGTCGTGAGGTCAAGCAAGCTTTACAAGATAGCAATTAAGTATGCCGCGTTTAGGGACCGGTAGTGAACCCAGTGGCGGTAGTGGAGGTGGTGGCGGTAATAACGGTGGACCTGTCGGAAGTCCTCAACGTCGCCCTGCTGCAAGTGCCTACCCAAGTGGAGCGATGAGAGGTGGTTTCTTATCAAATTTGATCTTCCTCCTAGGTATCACATTTATACTACGTAATATGATTTTCAATGTAAGTACTGTTGTATTCTGTTGCATGATTTGCTTGACTTGACTTTATTTTTCTGTCCTTAGAGTCTTTGGAAACGTATATGGTAATTTAGTGACCAAACCTGGCTTAATCTAACAAACTTTTATTTTTTTTATAAATTCCGCATTGAACATTTCCAAAGGATTACCGAACAGAAGAAATAGAAAAATTGGAAGCTAGTGGCAAAACAAGAGAAGAGATCGAAAAGTATGTAAAGAGCACATCAACAGAAAGGCGGAAACAAGAAAACGAGCAATTTAAAAAACAAGCCTTGCTATTTGAAGAAGTGGATGCACTCAAAGAACAGGTTGCAGAAATTCGTAAGATTTTAAATCTCCCTGATACCAGCAATAATGGAACAGATTCGAAAGGCAGTGATAACAAAGAAGGCGACGGTTCTACGGATAAGAAAAGACTTCGTTCAAGAGATGGTTCCTCGCCGCTGGAGAAAAAGGATACAAAAACAACAACAAAAGAAGTCGAGGAATCGGAATAAAATCATACAAAAACTAACCGTCAGTTGTATCAGAATAGATGTCATGATTACGGATATTATTGGCTATGAACACCACTGTTTTGCTGCATGCAAAATAGGCACAATTTTTTTTACTACATGCCAACAAAATTGGTAGTTTAGAGATGCAGTCCTTACCGATCCAGTAGTTTCCATTCGATTTGTCCCTTCACTATTCGAAATATTGTTTGAATTTGTAAATTGTAGACGACCGTTAAGCTGAATCAAATTGAATGTCAATATATCTCAAGGGATCAGAAGGTTTTTTCACAACACTAGATTGGTTGTCCTACGACCTTGAACTCATAGTTGTACGTTCAAAGCAGACGAGAACAACCTCACATCATGTCCAAAGATTTTCTTTTTATGATGATTATCGGTCCCCCACTTTTTAGAAATCCCTTTTGCTTACCTGATAAAATCCTGGATCCTGGGGGGCTCCTGGATACGGTAGGTACGATACCAATACTGCACCTTAGGTCATACAGGTACGAATTGTTAACAAGTAGACTACATGTATGGTATTCTACTTGCCTTTCTTCCCGTACCACGTACAGGCACCGGTACCAGCAGGTACCCAGGTACTAGAATTACCATGTATTAATAAATACTGGTATCTTGTATGTCATAAATAATAAATGGCTTCTTTCCGAAAGCGAACCTTTTTGAACATCTTCTCGGGAGTGGATTTTCTGAAATTTTCAAAAGCCGTGACAGATAGATCCCTGAAGGTTCGTTTCCCACCAACCACTGACACGGTTGCCTTCAATTCTTCATCATACAAAATACAAAGTAACTTCTATTTTTAACGTCACCATGGGATGCAATTGGTCTACTATCCAAGAGACAGTCACTGACTTTGTCGAGGATTCTCTTAAAGAAGGGCAGCAACAACAAGATACTGCAGCTGGCGAAAGCGGTGTGACTCCTGTCTATGATTCATTGCCACCAGGTGCCGAGACCCATAAAGTTAGAAATGTCTATGATGGTGACACCTTGACACTTGTAGATGAACGCCGTGTGCGTTTCTTAGGGATCGATACACCTGAAATTAAAGAAAATCAACCATTTGCACAAGAAGCTAAAAAATATACGTCTGATAAATGTAACAAGAAGCAAATATACCTTACCTACGAACCCAATGGTGACAAGGAGGATCATTATGGACGATTACTTGCATTTATTTGGGTTCCTGCAGATAATGGACAAAAGGGATATATTTGTGTCAATGAAGGAATCGTAGCTGAAGGATTAGCTCGTGTATATTTACCACGAAAAGATTCAAAATTACATAACTTGGACAAAATGCTCGCATTACAAAATGATGCACGTATTGCTCAACGTGGATTATGGAGTACCTTTACTGATTATGATGTAGTTGCAACAGCAAATGGCTCTGCCTTCCATAAGCGCAGTTGTGAACATTTATCCAATGTTAGGAATTTTCATGCAATGAAAGCAAGTGAAGCCATTAGTAAAGGATTGCACCCCTGTAGGACATGTCTTGCAGATGCTTAAGGAATTGTTGCATCAACTTTTCAAAGCAATCGACAGGGAGCCGTCCTGAATTGAATTTTAAGGCGTAATTATTGGGAAAAACGGACAATAAGTTTTAACTATAGCGATGTTGCCAATGGACTCTACTCTAGCCACAAACAACTCCAAAAAAAGTACAACATTTTTTGAAAAAGGGAGTATTTTATTTTCCAGCATGCTAATTTCTCTCGAGGATTCCATGAAAAGAGATCTGCGATACTGTATTTTCAATTTTGCGCATATCAATATTGTGTTGTCTTTTTCCACATTTAGAGACTACACCTTCCTATTGAAAAACCGATTTGCTTCTGTTCTTGAATGAGTAGTCCTAGACTAACTACACGTAAAAACTTCCTTTAAGAGGGCTTTCCTAGTTGGTTTTTTCGCGCATATGCGCCAAAAAAACCATGTACCTGGTAACGACCCTTAGTAAGTGCGACCTACGGTAAAGAAGCACGTCTGACGGGTGACAAGACAGGACTAAGCAGCAACACAGAGAGCAAGGGCAACATAGTCTCAAACGACTACTTCGTCTAGGACCTAGTCTATGAGTTGAAGTTTGAAAGACAACGATCCATCTAGGACTATCATACACACGTATCCTTCGACTTTCAATTGTTAAATCCATTATGTCACCAGCATCAGCATTCTTGGCAAAGCTCATAAAGAGCGTTGAAACTGATGTAGAATCAGGCAAACCATTTAAGCTTTCTTTATGGCGACTTCAATACCCTAAATTTCTATCGTGTATGGAAGCATTTGCTACAGCACCAGAATGGAGTGACAATGATGATAAAAATAAAGCCCTGAACGATGTTCACGACTTATTTGTCAATCTGAACCAAGCCATGTGGGAACAAGAATCACAGGTATGGCCAACCTTGAAGAATTCGGAACCCGAACCCAATACTATTGCAGTTGTGTTTGGTGGAAAGTATGCATCACCTGCACTTTCCATTGCTGAAACGTTAGTTGCTATTCTTGCCAAACAGTCATCCCAAGTTTATACAGTATCACGTTCTGTTGTTGTTGGCACCCCCTCAAATGTAATTCATATTCAGAAAACCAAGCTTGATGAAGATTCACAAGGTTTGGATGAATTTGTATCTGTACTTGAACAAGCTTTGAAGGCACGCGGAAATAGCAGTAGTAAAATATCCATGTACTTTACTCTTGGTCAGCATAAGGGTGATAATCCATTCATTCGAAATATTGTTGCTGCTACTAACTTTGCCATGGCACTGAGGAAAGTATCACCTGAATTGCTCAAAGGAGGATTGTCCTCGTTTGGAGTTGTCTTGACAGGCACAGACGCAACACTCCCTAGTACTCATCCAGACTCAAAAGTAACAATCGGGGAGGACATTATTACAGTCCCAACGTACAAAATATCAAAATATAATTTTGTATATGCCATGTCCAAATTGTGTCAATTTTACATATTAGCAGACGCTTTGGTGGACACTTTAAAAGGTGATTTGAAGGAGGAGCTTTCAGTAGAACTGAAGGATACGATTCAAAAAATGAAAAAACATGTAATAGCTGCTGGTGAGGATGGAATGTATCATGAAGAAGATGAAAACGGAATCTCTATGGAAGAATTGGATAACATTTCCAAACGATCCAATGAGATTTTGCAGAAGCTTCAGGGGCACCTCAAGGTGGCATCTAATATTTCGATTTGTTATACACCACTTCATGCCAAGCCATGGACCGATATGTCTTTTATCAAATGCAAAAAAGATTCAGACGGCTCCCCCAAAGCATACATCCTGCAGCAAATTGTATGGAGATTGAAAAATGCGATTTCGAATGAACAAGCTGCTCATGCTCACTTTTAGTGTTCATTCACTTTTTGAAAAAGTGCATGGACAAAGGGAAGTCTTCGGTCAAAATTCAATCTCTAGACATTCGTCAAGGATGACATTCGGGAAACTTTTTCAGTTATACTGCCTGCCGGTAGATATGGGGTTCTTTATCGATTTAGCAAGCATTGAATAACAACGCATGTAATATCATCAACTTTGACTTCAACTGGAAGATTACCCAACCACTTTTCTTTTGCTTTGTTTGCAATGACATTTGCCATCGATTGTGCCGAACCTGCATTATCATTATTTATTTGCACATTTTTCTCTATTGTATCAACCAAAATTTCATCTGACATGACGTCCCAGATACCATCAGTACCTAATATGACCCAGGATTTACACGATGGCGGAAGGTCTGCCTGGCTAATTATTGGTGTAGGGACAACGCCAGCTCGTAACATCACTACATTACCAAGCGATCGTGTCATTGCAATTCCCTGAGGACCATAAAATACATTTCCCCTGGCATCGACACGACCTTCACATTTCTGAATGCGATCAAGTTCTTCCGGTATTTGTGTCCTTGTCTCTTTCGTTAGCGGTGTTACAATTGTTCCAACATCGGATTGTGCAACTAAAACCGCTCGTGAATCTCCCACATTTGCAATCGTGACTTTCCCATTGTCTTCGATTGCACATACAACACATGTAGTTCCTGATCGTCCAGCTGGCACATTGACATCAAGTTGAGCATCAAAATGAGCCAAGTGGAATGAATCCATCAAGGTTTTCGAGAGTCCTTCCTCTTGAATGAAACAATCTGGTTCCAGATTCCCCAATTTGCAGATATTATCCAACATGGTATTGTACGTCTCATGATCAATATTTGTAAGTCCATTCAAATACGTGTCACATATTCTTTCTGGAAGTTGTTTCTGTAGAAATTTTGTGACCAAGTGCCCCTTGAGACCATGGCCGTCCATGACACCAGCAAATATAAGTTCTTTTCCGTTCGAGCCAATGCAACGATGGAAATGAGCATCCTGGTTAACCTTTTGAGGACGATCTGGATCACTACCTGGAATATTTGCACAACCAATATCCTGTACGATTCTCGAGGCAGCTAATTGGGAAAATCTTGTCGGCATTCCATTTGGCCTTCGATTTGCAAGTATTTGAACCTTTGAGGGGAGTTGCCAAGCTGTGCTGTACAACAAAGATACCAGCACAAGAAGAACTCCGAGTCGGATACTAGCCCATCTCATTGTTGCTTGCCTATGATAAAACGATGAACTTCGCGCTTGATGATTGGATTGACGGCGCAAAGGTATGTGACATGTTCTACATGTCGTCAAGAGGTGTTTTCCAACCGCATCTCCCTCCAACATAAAAATTTAGGATCGCGGTCAGAGTCCAACAATCGGTCAGGAAATAATATTAACCCTATTGAGCGTGTCTACGGGACCCAAAGAATCGCGTCCAACGGTAAAAATAACAAAAAAAAACCCTACTGTGCCACGTGTAGTAGAAATACATAATTATTTTTCGTACGTAGAATTTCACGTTCATATCTACATTCTGCAAGGCCCAAGTACTGAAACACAAATCCGAACCCTTGGGGGTTCTCGTTCAACAAGAAGTCCTGTCAAAAGCAAACAAAGGGGTCTCTGGAGTTTTGTAGGTCATACTCCAGGCGTGATCGGTCACTTCTTTCCCACAACTTGTCTCATATCTTATATGCAACAAGTCTCTCAGACAATCAAACTTTAATCGTTTATTGCAAGCACTGTTGCACTATGGTCGAACAAAGAAAAAACATGAGCTACCGAAGGCTCTTTATCATCACAGCATCTTTGCTAATTCTTTCTGCAAGCCCCTCGGCTGCACAGGACGGCAATACCGAATATGGTGTCGATGTATCTTTCCCTGTCCAACATGATTTTTCGCTCGACAGGCAGCAATTTTACAATGACTTTATTGAGGGATGCAGAGAGACACACGGAAAAAGAGGCAAATCGTGCGATGTCAACGAACAAGATAGGTTAGCAATGAGCATTCGCCAGCCTCAGTCAATGGTGAACTACAGTAAGCTCTTTCTATCAACATACTATTGATTGCTGTTACAATTGTCTCTGTTTGGATCTTATATTTTACTTGCCTCTTCTTGCTCTCACTTTTTTTTAGCTGAAACTGGTTTCATGAAGATCAGAGCACCAGATGAGCTAAGGAAACTTCTCACCGACCACTGGGAGAAAAACAAAAATATGAAAACCGAAGAGCAGTGGTCTGTTGGCAATACATACACCAACAACTGGGCAGCTCCAACATATATGATTAGTGTTGAAGATACTAAATTGCGTGGTGGGGGTACCAAGCTGAAACGCAAGATATGGGATGCGGCTAAAACAACAATTGAACAATGGACTGGTATGGAACTCGAACCTATCTCACAGTACGGGATTCGCATGTACACTGAAGGTGCTGTTCTGTCACCACATGTAGACAGGCTCCCTCTCGTTTCGTCTTGTATTGTTAATGTAGCCCAAGATGTTGATGAGGATTGGCCACTTGAAGTTTACGGTAAGCCGACTTCGTTGCTTTTCTTTTTTGTTCTAGCTTACTTCGGAAACTAATTCATCACTTTGTCTTGTTGCTAATGTCTACAGATCGCCAAGGCAATGCGGTAAATGTCACAATGCAACCCGGCGACATGGTCTTATATGAAAGCCATAGCTTGATACACGGTCGCCCATTCCCACTCAAGGGTCGGTACTATGCCAACATATTTATCCACTTCGAGCCTACAGGCAAAAAACTCTTTGAAACCGAGTTCAACAGTTTTGACAAGGAAAATGAAATGGACGAAGACTTACCTCCCTACATCATTAAGGGAAGCCCAGAGGTTGACAATTGGAAAAGACGTAACCCTGGAGGTTGGAAGAAGCTAAGCTCACCTTCGGCTGCCCATGTTGACTCCCCCGAGGCTCACTTAGCAGCTGCAAACAATGATATTGCACATCTCCAAAGGCTAGCAAAAGAGAACAAGAAGCATCTCCACAATAAAGACAAAAATGGTTGGCGTCCGATTCACGAGGCTAGTCGCGGAGGTCACAAAGAAGCAGCTGCATTACTCATTGATTACGGGGCAGACATAAACGAACGATCAAACCATGGTAAAGGAGCGACACCCTTAAATCTTGCGATAACAAATCATGGCGAAAGGCATCCCTTATCATTGTACTTGAAGGGACTCGGGGCCTTGGACATCGGATCCGAATTGTAACCATAAAAAAATAATAAATATAGAAAATTATTTAGTTATGTACAGTACCTGTTGGTAATATAGAAATAAAATGACTCTTCAAATGTTTTTTGAAAACCATCCTTTCCTTTTGCAAGCCTTGAAATGTTTTCTGCTTCGTGACTATTGCCATGTGAAATAATGGTTTTTATAAAATCAACTCTTTATAAGTAGTTGATACAATATCTCCATGGTTGGAAGAAAATTCTAGTTCAGTCGCCTTTTCTTGGAACTGTACCTATTCTTTCCCTTGAGTTTCAAGTCATTTGCTGTCGTAACTAGTCTTGGAACATCTTGTCCAGTAGGTCCTTGGCCAAATTCCCACACCGGTGGCTCTGAAATTTCATGCGAGGCGCTGACCAAGGATGTCGAAGGTATCACATCGGGTACAAATGTCGGCGCTCGTTTCTTTTTCCGCTTTTGTCTAAATCGAGCTTGCAGGGGGGATCTAATAGAATTGAACTCCTCTTTATTATACTTCTCTTTGTACCCCCGGCCTTCCAAAAGTTCATCTGATTGAAATTTTGGTACAGTCTTGATAGGTGCAGGATAACCAGAGTCTGCGTCCTGGGTAGACATTTCCCTTTTTGCATTAATAGATGTTTTTTTTGGTAATGCAGTAGTGCCTGTTGAAGAGAACATTTGAACGCGATCCCAGACTAAACGAAAGAAGTCCTCTTGAGCTGTTGGTTTTACCTTTTGATACTCCCGCGTCTGTAGCTCTTCTAGCTCTCGAAGTTCTTCGCGAAAACTTTCTGTTACATTTGGGCATGCAACCATCAAATGGCGGCGGGTGGCTGCTGGTAAATTTGCAAGTCGTCGGGAGGATGCGAGAGGGACAGAGAATGGTTTCATCTCCATATAACAGTGTTTGCATTCTACTCCGTCCTTACAAGCTTGCAGTTGGTCAAAGACTGTGAAGGTGACTGAGTAATTGGGGAGAGGAAAGAAATGTTAGACGAGCTCTATTCTAATACTATACTTTACAGGAATCCAATAGCAGTTGTACTTACATTTGGTGACGAGGTATTTATCTGAATCCAATACTATTCTCTTTGCTGCATCACTCGAGTTCGAAAGGTCTGGAATAGCTTTAGGTGATGCAATAGTAAGAGTTGGAGTCAAAACGTTGGTTTTTTGTTTCCTTTGAACCGATTGGATTTCTTTTCTACCTTTACATGTAGAAGAATATTTTATCCTATTGTTGGAAAGAAACAATGGAGTTTGACACTTACCTTTTTCATTTGAGCAGCTCTCATTATCCGCAGGAAGAGTGGAAACGTAAGAGAAGGCATCCTTTGCTGAACGTACTTGTCTCTTGCTCGCATGTTCCTGGACTTGTTCTATTCCAACAACGTAGATACCGGGCTGTGGAGAAAGCTCTCCTTCGTCGAACTCGAAATCGTCTGACTGGTCGGAAGAAAGTTTTGCGGTTGCTGTACCTGTAGCTAGCCTCTGCAGCAAGTTGATTTCAGTTCCAGACCTGCTATCTATCCTGTCTTTCCCAGATTTGTTTCTTGAGGTAGTGGTATTGTTCTTTTCACACAGTGTGCTCTTTGAGTAGCCAGCATCGCCTGTACCATCAATATGGAGTTGATTTAAGCGTCCATTGTATTCTTCGGGTGGTGGTGATGCTGTAACCGAGCTACACTTCGGTATTGGTGAACTTCCTAAGTGTTCCTCGAGTTCATAACTCCCTGAAGAAGAATCTTTGGCGACAATACAGCGTTTCCCTGTCTCCGGGAGGTCACGAACTTTAGCATCTTGCGGTGTCTCCTCAATATATGAAATAGAATTAGATAAATCGTCAGTCTTATCCTTTCCATATTGTATCTGTTGAACTGACTTTAGACCACCACCGTTACTAACATCACAACTCCTTCTTATACAAGGATTCTCGCTTGTAGGTCGGATTGATGCTGGTATCATCTCGTGACAATCCAATTGGAAGTCTAATTCATTGAGAGCACTATCTTTGACATTTGCGTCTTCCGATTCTTTTTGGTTTTCACTCTCTGCGTATCCTGTGGGTTCCTTGCATAATGTATCCAGATTCTGATTTTGATTGATATGTTCACTGTTTGCTGTGACTCCTTTAGAAGTACAAAGAGACTCCTGGCGATTTTGAAGATCCAAAGAGCTTTCTTCATTGTCTTCGTACGCTGTTGCTGCACCTTGTAATGTTTCGAAGCATTTTTCGATAGCACTAGCTCCTGCCCGAGGTGAAGTATGGAACTTATATTTCTTCATTGCAAGATTTTTTTCACTATTTTTATACTGATTTACGCGTTCGCTGGATGAACTTGGAGGGAAGAGTCCCCGACACAAAGTTGGACCAGAACGAGTTGCGCCTTTATCAGCAGGTAAGTTAGCTGGTTTTGGAATCTTCTCTGTGTAGGAAGACAGCAAAGGTCCACAGCCTGCAGGAGGGAATGGGAATTCCCCTCTCGTCAGACGACGATTCACAAGTGACGGGGGAGACCTCAGTGAGGGGTACTGGGGATCATTTTCAAAATCCCCGTTTGTCATCAAACTATTTTGGACAGGGGGCAGTTTTCTCGGCATACGATTTGGATGTGTACCATAATTCTCAGCATGATGCACCTGTTCTCCATCTGCAAATGTTGGATAATTTGGAGGTGAAGGCAAGGTGGATGTGGGCCCGGTTGTAAAGGAGAGTCTACCTTCATCATAAATTTTGCGGGTTGCACCGGCAATTCTCGGTATAGGTATCGACTCAACATTTTGATTATGTGTGCTTGATTGAGCCTCAAGAGTATTGTATTGTCCCACGGCAGCAGGTGCCCCCTTACACCTCAACCCAAAGTTCATCATCATAGCACTTGCGCAAAATGAAGCGATGCAAATGATATCTAAAGTACAAATGCCTAAACCTAACTTTGTTTCTTCTTTGTTTGTATTTTCTTGATTCTCGGCCACCATCAATTTCGTCTTGGCAGGAAGTTCAAGCTGAACTACTAGATTTTCTTGTGCTCTACGGCTATGATCAGTAACTAGATGCTGATATCTCGGGATGTTTGCTAGGCGCCTAGCTAGCATAATTCTGTGACGGCCATCAGCGTCTTCGCTTGATTCTTCTATGAGAGCCGCCAAGAGTGTTCTCTCGCCACTGCTCTTCGATGGCGTTTCTGCTGGGTTATGAGGCAGCAATGGAATCAAAAATGTTGCAAATCCAGTCCCAAACAATGAACTTCTAGTAGAGTCGCATGTCCAATGTACTTGTGCATGTTGCTTGTTGTGAATTTGTTCTTGATCCAAGAGATGTAAGCCTATGGGTAATTCATCGATTTGAACGAACCATCGTTTCTTGCATAGGTTCACAAACTCGTGAGAATCGTTACATATGCTGTCTATAGAACTTCCCTGGACAGGATCTGTCAAGTTTGAAGATATTTGTAGTTGGATCTGTAAGATGGAATGGCGATTCACGTCGATTTTGTGGAAAGAATTTCGATCTTTCACTACGGCGACACCTGCATCTTCCTTTAGACTCTTGGACTCATGGTCATTGCCATTGTTTACGGCATTCTCTTCAGCTAATAAACTAATATGCTTCGAAATGGACTCTAAACATGCATGGAAATTAAAAAGTGAAATTTTGAGATAAAATGCATAGAAACTATAATATAATATAAACATTAGAATATACGCGCTCTTTCCATTTCTGGATAATTTCAACTAATACACGATAACTTACCACTAAGATTCTGTCGACTTCGATGAACGGTATTCACATCAACAATGTTCGCAGAAGCAGTACAGGCAAGCAAAGTAGCTACAACCACGATGGAGAGACGCCAAATCATATGGAACGAAAAACGATCGAAAGAACGAGGATTGATGATTTTAGAAATTGGTTGCGAATCCACTCCCGGCAGCAGTGGCAGTAAGCATATTTTACCATCGAGATCATGGGTTCGATCTCGCTGTACATGGCAAGAATCAACCATGCTTTCTGATTTGTTCTCAGCTTTACGCAAATGACAGGAGTCCAAGAGGCGTTCTCCAGCTAGAGAGGGGAATCAGCAGGCAAAGATGGCTATGGAAAGACATCTGCCAACGGTCACCTGATTGATTCCGCGGCGGGCTCAAAAAATGATTGTGCCGATTGTACACTATCTGATCAGTTCAAAAAACGATTTCAATAAGTGATTTCCCGCCAAATGCCCAGTTGCCGACACGACTCACTTCAAGTTGATATGGAGCACTTGATACTAACGGTACCCTGGTACTTGTACAGGCAGGATACACATATAGGACCGAAAGGTATCTGATTGTGACCGCCTCATTGGTAACAGGCCAGGTAGGAGTACAACCTCGTACGGTACTGATTGTACGTACAGTACTTTTCGAAAGGTTTCATATTTTTTATTTCTTATGTAACTCACTGGTTCTTGAGTCCTGGGAAATATCATACACAGAATGTACATGGAGACAGAATGGCCCAAAATACATATGTACTGTCTGTACGAGCAAGTTCCATAAAATAGAATGCAAGAGAGGTATCTCTAAAAACCGAAATTTTAGGAATACCAAAGTCGTACTTGTACGGAACCTACTTGTACACAGGAGGACCTATCCTACTTCCTATTTTTTGAAGTCATACGCCACAAAAATAGTTCCTTTCTAGAGCGTCACTAGAGTCATACTCCTAGCTAGTTTCTCTAGTCCTCTATAGTTCTACTGACTGCCATGTGAGTGGTGAGAAGGCCTAACTGCGCCCAGGAATAGGAATAGTTCCCAGGACTAGGACAAGTTTGTCACATCTATTGTGTATGCCTTCTTGAATGAACCTAAGGTCCTAGATGCTAACTCCTGTTCCTCGAGAACATGAATACTGTACAGTATAGAAACTGCCTCTAGAGATGTCATTCAATCCTTTTGGAGTAAGTGAGAAGGCCTTTTCTCTAGCTAAAGAGAGTGAAAAAGAAGGTCTTTGGGATCATCTAGTTTTTCTGTATGTACAAATACTGTAACTCTCTCTGACTCTCCAAGCCGTGTTGTGCTGGA
>WKLE02000702.1:171033-209170 GCA_014885115.2 Asterionellopsis glacialis
TTTTGGTCATATGAATCTTGAGTTATGGTCACGTGCTTTTGTGTTCATGTCACGTGGTTCAAGGTAGTTTTTGACTAGTACTCTTCTTCACATGTCGATGTATTAATAAAGAGTACCTGGTATAATACCGGTATTATACCTGGTAAAGAAGCAGACAAATACCTGGTACCTTGTACCGTACAGGTAATATACCTGGTACAAGACTAAAACAGGATACCTACCTGTGTAATAACTGTTACAATAGTTTTTAGAGGCCAGGCAGTATCGAAATAATGTACAGATGGGACGGAAGTAAAATTTTTTTAGTCAAGAAGAAGAAGAGGGATGAGTCGAAAGCGCCTTGTCGTAAAGTACTTTCAATCTTAGGCCTTTGTGCTGCAAATACTTTTTGGTTGATGGACAGGCTGAAATGAAGTTCGTCATTCAATATTTTTTCTCCACGTGTTTCTTTTGACCCTTCCCCGCCCGACAGATGAAATCCTTGAAGCTTTCGCGTGTCAACGTCATTCCGCACGACACAACAAGCAGCAGGGACGACTTCCATATCTCTCCAAAGAAAACATCGCTGCACAATCTGTGCAAGTTCTACAACACATTTCCACGGAAGAAGAAAGAAGATCGACAATAATCAAGATGAAACTTTCTCAATCAACATTACTCATGGCGTGTTTGTGCGCCGCTGGCGTTGAAGCTGGCCAGAATTCTTTTGCCGGTGCCATGCGTGTTCCTTTTGCCACAAAACCATCTTCGTCGATGAATGCTGTGTTGGGTGTTCCTCGGGGTGGTATGCAATTATTTGTGAGAACTCTTACAGGTAAACAAATTACTATTGAAGTTGAAGAAGGAGAGTCTATTGAAGATGTTAAGGCAAAGATTGCAGAAAAGGAAGGTATCCCTCCTGAACAGCAACGTGTTATATTCGGTGGCCAACAGCTAGAAGATGGAAAGACGCTTGACGACTACGACGTAGGTGATGATGCGACTCTCCACCTTGTTCTTCGTCTTCGTGGCGGAAAGAAACTTGATGTCATGGTTGACAGCATTTTGGGACGCGGTTCATTTGAAGTTGATGAAGATTTTGTCAAGGCGAATGTTGCTGGACTTTCGGATGAAGACAGAGAACTTATGAATGCCTTTGTGTCACAGAGCCAGGAGGGGTCTCAAGCACGTGAACCCCAAACAATCAATGTTCGCCGATCACTCTTTCGAATTGGTGATGCACCGCCAAAGGAATGCGACGACAGCCCCGTTCGTGGTGTACTTAATCCTCAGCGAGCAATGCCAGGAGAATTTGGCTACCGAGGAACACTTGTCTCCACAGAAGGCAAAAGCACAAAATTAACAAACAAGTTATTCAAGCGAAAAGATAACAGAGAACGCGTCCTAGATTTTGTGCGAAACAGAGGGATTGACCTCTAGGCAACTCGTTCAACGTGTTACACATCAATTTATTAGAAATGCTTCATGACACCTTGTTTTGACCAATAGTCCATATCGAAATCAAATTATAGACATCAGTTATTTTTTTAACAGTCGCACAAGCTATTTTACTAGCATCTTTGATTACATTGTGGTTGCTACTATAAATCTACTTTTGAGCCTGCGACCATTCATAATATATTGAGAAAGTCTTCCCGAGAAAGTCCCCAAACGTTTGGCCATCTTCTGTCCATCGAGTGTGTAGCGGTGGAACTCGAGAGGATCCGAGCCCGGAAGAAACAACTTGTTCTCTTGTACAGCCTGCTGGCATGGTAAGAGGGAACACAGGAGGAGTGTCAATGAAGCACGGTAGGCTAATCCTAGATACACCCTTTGCTGCAGCCCCACGGACACAATGCGGAGTTGCCACCACCGCTCCACCCGTCATGATCTGTACACACTCTCCCAATTGTACTGCCATACAGTCAGATGGGATCTTCACTTGAATGACTTCATCGTTTCGTCCTACAACATACAGCCCCGCAGATGGATCTGGACTTTCATCAAGAATATCCCCAGTAGCATCGTTAATATACATGTCACCAGCAAGGGCTGTGAGAAATCCAGAATCATTATGCCATCCAATCCAGGAATCTTCAGAAGCTTCTGTCGTGTAATCATCGAGTGGAAAATAATAAAGAAGACGACCCTTTGCCTTTTCAGTTGCTTTAATTTCCGTAAATAAAGCGTTTCTTGGATATCCCCCGACTTTTTTACTTGCATATGCATCAACGTGCTTTGAAAGATGAGCTGTTACATCTTTCATGATTTTCCCAAGGTGTTTAGCAGCTTTTTTAAATCCAGGAATTTTTGATTGATCAGGCCATAGATTACAGGGGTAACTCACAGGGTATTTCTTTCGGTCCTCTTCAGAACCAGGAATATCCGTCAAAGGATTGAAATAAAAAGAGCCTTTGGCAAAATCAGGTTGATCACCGAGCTTTTCTTTGCCGTGAGACCAACCAGCATTGTAAAGCGATTCAGGATCAGTTAAATTATCTTCCAAGTAGTCCTTTGATAGATGAGCAAGTTTGTGTGCCATTGGAAGAAAATTTCGTTTTGCTTCAACAAATCCCGGCACATTCCGTATTGCTATAACTCCAAGAGGTGATGCATTTTTGCTGGAAGCACCGAATGCTTGTTCCATGAGATGACCAAGATCATGGTTTTTCGAATGATCTTGAACAATATCGTTGTAGTCTACGATGGCAAGTTCGTTATGATCCTCTTTGGATGACATGGTCAATGTCGCCGTGTCGTCTCTGCGAAATAAAAAATAATTACTGATTGCTGCTATTGTAATGTTTGATTGTATTGTTCTTGTCGCCCGGATCGAAATCGCCAGTCACGATGATATGGATCGTGGACTTCCGTTGTTGCCGTCAAACATACCGAAATGATCAGTGATTGATTTATCCTTGATTTATTTCATGATTTCGAGATCGTTGCGGACAAGATATATTGTAACATCACCTACGTTCATGGACAATAAAAGCATACGTAGAAAAGCTATTTCGAGAAAAATTGAAAATAAAAAGTGTGATGATGTCATTCGGTTCGGTAACCCACAGAAACCTACGTACCAGATAGGGAGAGAAAAAATTAAGTTCTTGGTGCGAGCTATTGATACTTTAGAAGATGAGGGTATTTTTGAGGATTTAAATGGAAAGTTAGCTGATAGCAAAGTATTATTAATACAAGATGCTGCTACAACAGCGCACAATGTCCATGCATGAGTAAGACAAGAACTTTTAGATACGGCTGATGCTGATGTTATCCAATCTAAATTAAATTAGGTCATCGAGGCGCACAAGCCTTCATGAAATCAGGAGTGGCCAGTGCCGGTACTATCGCAGATACCAAATGTTTACATGCCTGGCTAGCATATTATCTGTTTCGAGGGACAATTACCAGTGGTAAAGGCGTTCATGGACATGCCATAGGTGAGGTCATCCTGAATATGCTGAATGACCGTGGTGTGGATATATCGGGAACCGAAACCTGTCGTGATATGTGCGATCCAAGTAGCCGAGTAGTTCCGACACCTCCAGTCCCAAGGAATGAACAACGACTCAAAACAGATAAAGAGAAGGCTAGGATGAGGCGAAAGAAAGAATCTAATGCAAATACAAATACATAACATGTATTTTGCGGTATCATCTTTCCTTCGTCGATGCCTCAACTCCGCCCTAAAATAATGTAGGAGTACTTTGGGTGACTGCTGGAATATGTTTGAAAAAAAGTCAAATGGTGTCTTCAAATCTGCAAAGGTAATTAAGAGCAAAAGCATTTCACTTGTATCATTTAATTTAACACCATATATTGTAACAAAATCGGGAACTCAATCATAAATGTAGTATGCATTAACACGGACAGGATAGTACACACTTGCTGGTAAATATCCTGTAACAGATTAAATTGAGTCCGTACTTTGTAGTGACGCTCCGGCTTTATTCTTTTTTTTTCCTGATTTTGAAGTTTTACTTGCGGTATCATTGCCGGTGTCTTTACCTTTTTTGTTCTTTCTACCAAACAAACCTCCAAACATGCCTTTTTTCTTTTTCTTCTCTCGGTCTGGAGTCTTGTTATCTGTTTTCAAACTTTGCTTCGATTTGTCGTCAGCTCTGACATCTTCGTCTGTCGCCCCTTCGTTGTGTGGTGCTTCTCCAAGAGCAGCCTGTAAAAAGTTGCAAAAAATTCCAAGAATGTCGAAGTTAGAAAACAGCAATGGACATCAAACTTGAATTAATAGCACAGGTAGTACTTACATTTGCGTTCTTCAAAGCAGCAGCTTGTCCATTGGCAGGAGCCGAAACTCCGCTCATTGACGAAATGTCGTCCTGCATCATTCCACCCACAGCGGGTTGACTTGTTCCTGTATTTGATAATGGCGATATAGGATTGGAGTTTTCACCGACGTCTCCGTCTTCGCCTGTTGTACTGTTTTGCAGAGCTGACGAATTTCTCAAGAAAGAGGGTAAATTTTCGGCACCTTCCTTTTCGGCATTTGCTTTGATGAGAGCCTTAGTCTCAAGAAGTTCCAGCAGTACTGCTTCGCGACCCTCATATGCTCGCATTATTGTAGATACGCGATCAATCTGACCAGGTACGGAAGTTTTACCGTACACGTAGTTAAGCAGCTCTGACACTTGGGCAATGACAGCCGGGGAAGTACCATCAATGGAATCTCCTGAAAATTCTGATTCGGTGTAACTTCCCTGGCTTTGGTCTTCCTGGCTTCCAACCTTTTCACCACTATCAGAATAAAGTTGACCTGGTTCATCTTCCTTCTTCTCTGTGATTGGCCATTCATCCATTTGCGCTCTCTCTGCATTTTCTTGGTTGATATCCATCTTAGAAAACTCATTTCCGAAGCCTGCTGCATTTGCTCCTGCGTCCTCGGGCATTGGAACGGGTGCGCTGTTGTTAGGGATGGCAGAAGATTGATCCTCAGCCCGGTCATATCTCACAGAAAGTTTCCTTACTAAATGTTCCTCTCTCCCCTTATACTTCGCTAAGAGTTTGTCCAACAGGCGCACCTTTTCTGGTTCGTGTTCCTCCAACAACATCTTGACAACATATGTGTAAAATCTCATTGGAGCCCGTTGGATAGTTTGTTCGCTTGAGTATCCAAAATCGGCGGGGTAGTTGGTACCAAACTTGGTGATGAGATCCCGTGAGACAACGTTCTCTGTGATACCTTCAACATTGGCAGCAACCATGTTGGCCTGGCGTTGTTTCTCTATGAGAAGTGATGGTCCTCCTAAACTCTCCATCACGGAGACGTCAGCTCCATGATCGAATTGACCATCGTACTCAAGCTCAGCAATGGGGGCATCGGGTGCCGCCTCAGGCTCTGGAGATGGAGGTTTTATTTCTTTCTTGATGGGCGGTGGTGGTGGTTCAAGTCCAAGAGGAGAACTTGGTACTGGAATAGGGATAGCTGCCACCTCCTTGGCTCGATCAGCACTAACTTCTGTTTCGAGCGTGCCGTCGTCCTCATAGTGATGCTTTTTGGGTGGAGATTTCTTTGCTTTTCCAGCAAGAGCCTTCTTCTTTTCAAGTCGACTGAGGCTATCGTCTTCTGTTGCTGTTTCTTCCTCGTAATAATCCTTCTTTTTCGATTTACTTTTGGATTTGGAAGAGCGCTTCTTTTCCTTTGTATCATCCGACTCGTATGTAACATATGTGGAATCGTCACCGTCACCAGATACTGTACCGTCATCATCACTGTAATAGTCGTCCTCACCCCGGCGGTCACCATCTCGACAGACATTGTCTGTGTTTGCACAGATCGAGTCAATGAGCATGTCCAAAAATGATTCTTGCTCATAATCACTCCTGCGGCTACCACGACTGCGACGACCGCTGCGGCCACTTTCTCTTTTCTTCCTTCTTCTGCGTTGACGCTCATCCTCAGACGATTGAAGAGTCTCATCATCGTCCTTTCTGGAAGATTTTGTGGGAGACGATTTTTTCTTTTCCGATCTATCCTTTCGTTTTTCATCATGAGGAACTTCCTCTTCTTTCTCTGGTTGGCGATGGTCATCGTCAACCCACTTTACGCCATTAGTATTATTTGTATTGCTCGGGGTTGGTGGCTGGTCGGGTCGAGCAGCCAGTTTTTCTTTCCGAGGACGACGAAACAGCAAATTTACCTGATCAGGGTCAGCTTCAATAATAAAGTCCATGATTTCATCAAAGGTAAGTCGCGACATGGTTTTGTCATTAATACTTAATAATTCATCTCCTACTTCCAGAGTTCGCGAGAGGGCTGCTGCACCTGTGCGGGGCAAGTCGCAAATTCGGACACCCCTTTGCATCGATGGATTGTGAGGGTCATACATCGGTTCAAAGACAATTCCCATAGGCTTTCGAAGTGTTAACCGGATAAGTCCTGTGGAGGAAGGCACTGTAGGAGTCAGGGGCTGTGGTGGTTGTTGAGACGATTGCTGTTGAAGCTGTGGTGATGCTGCCGGTGGAGTTCCGGGAATACCCATTGCCATTCCACCTCCATTTGTTGGGGCTCCATTGACGGGGTTGCCACCGTACGCCCCATAATAACGTTGAGGAGTTCCCGATCTACCATAACTAGCTGTATGTGGCGATGGTGCACCTGCACCCATTCCTCCGCCATAATTGTGAGCTGCACGGCCAGGAGAAGCTTGCCGAACAGGGGATGCTTGACGTGCAGGATATCTGGAACCATGGCTACTTACGGCTCCACGCGTGTTGTTCATGGCAGGAGTTACGCTGCGGAGATTTGAAGATTCTCCACCAGGATGCTGCATCGGTGGTTGTTGCCATTGCTGTGGTATAGGTGATGGTGCTGTTCCCGGACCAGGCGGTGGAGTGGCGCCGGTAGGACCACCCATCGTCACGGGAGTCGACGATGTTGTAGTCGCCATCTTCCCTTGTTCTCTGCACAGCACAGCAGAACGTTGGTGTCGGTTACCGGAATCGCTCCTTCGTTTATACCGCTTTGGCGCCGGTAGATTCTAAACTGTTACTTACTACTGGTTGTTTTTAATTAGCATTGGCTCCGTACATGGAAGCTACACTGATATAAAACTTACATACGTTCATTCTATATTAGACTTCAGGTTAAAATGAATCCCGGCACGACTGTTTTGAGTGTAGCCGTTGGTGCATATAAATAGTGACCAATGTTGGAACATAAGGGATGGCTTGCTCGAATTTTCTTCGTGAGTATTACGTAAACACTTATATGTGTATATTTTTTTATGCCAGTTATATAATCCTACTTCCCGGTAAAAAACGATAACGCGCGTCGGATTTTTTTGAAAATCAATTGCAGAAATATGACGTCATAAAAATGTATCCGTTGTTGAATCTTCAGACATTTCCAATATGAATCTACGTACTTGATTACATCCAATGATTTTTATGTGTTGGGGAAAAAATTTGTGTGTGCATGATAATGTTCTTGGACGGGGCACACGGTTAGGGTTTTGTTTCACCAAAGCCGTATGTGTCCCGCCCATCTATCCGCGCGCAGCAAATCAAATCCATCGCTTGGCCCTTGAAATCTGTACGGCGTGCAGAATTCAAAAGAGAATCAAAAAATTACTGCACGTTACTACTCTACGTGGAGTAGTACTAGAGCGCGCGTACTAAGGGTAGCTCTTCCAAACAGTCAATCAGCTGTCATTTCTATTATCAGGAAAATAGCCCTCTAAAGACTTTTTACACTGGTAAACTAGATAGAGTCTCGACCTGTTGTGGATCACAGTAGCAGCGTGGGAGATTCATCGTGGCTCTAAAAAAGTAGTTAGTACATAGCAACGGCCTATTCGCATTATCAAAATCGAATAAAATGGCAGATGATCATTTGACCGTCGCTGATGCTGAAAAGGCAAAGGCTGAAATAGAGGCCGAAGTTGCAGGAGACGATGAATTCGAAGACGCCGTTGAAGAGGAAGATGTCGAAGTTTCCACTAGCGAATTCCAGGTCACACCTGAAGAACTAAGCATCATTCGTGCAGAATTGGCCTGTGAGTTTCCTGAGGACTATGATTACCTCTCCGATGCATATGTGTTGTCCGTTGCATCCAAGCCTTATTCCAAGGATCCTACAATCCGAAGGCCATTGGAGTATTCCATGGAAAAACTTAGTCATGTCATGGAATGGCGAGCTAATGAGGGAGCACCCGATATGGAGGACCTCGTTCAACTTGCCAATGGACCGGAATCTGCAGCTGAAAATTATGAAGAATTGACCAAGGCCAAGGCACTTGCCACATCTCTCAATACCGGATCACTTTACTGGCACGGATTCACCAAGGAAGGACATCCCATTTTGTGGATCCGTACTGACCGCAAACCTTGGTACCCTGATGTTGACGCCGATGTCAATGCTCTTATTCTACTTGCTGATGCTGGCATAAAATGTATGCCAGGAAATATCACAGAGTTTGTCTGTATCTCCGACTCAGCCTCGCCTCCGCCTCCCAACCCTACCTTTATGATTAAAATGCTCAAGGCACTTGTCCGCGGTTATCCTGATCGATTACATTCCCTTCACTCTGCCCCCGTATCGTCCATTGTTCAGTTCGTCATGAATCTCTTAATTCCTCTCATGCCTGGACGCCTTGCCTCCAAGGTGAATTTGCTAGGATTAGATGCCATGAAGGAAAAATTGTCTGATTTGTTGGAAAATGGCGAGGAAGATATCCCTACCTTTTTCGGTGGAACTGCTGACCATGATGCTTACTATCCAGTAGAAGGATCTTGTCCAAATAGAGGAGAAGGCAGTCTCAAGTTTGATTACTATGGAATGGTGGAGCGCTTGGAAAAGGCCAAAGCAGCGTGGGTTCAAAATCATGCTGATGCACAAAATGGAAACTAGGTTTGTTCAATTCTTTCAGCACAATACCGAGGGGAAATTAAACAGCATTCAAGATTCAGCCACTTTGGAAGCATTACTTTATTGTAAAGCTGTACAACTACGGAGAAAAAATACTTTATTAGTGATACTCGAATCATACACAACTTTCTTGGAACTTCGTTATTTTGCAACATTATTTTTTTGAAGATTAAATAAATTGTGTAGTGTTACGTATTGTTTTGCGCACACGAGAGAGGTTTACTTTGCTCATTTGATGATTTGACATAGTTAGTATAATATTTCGAGGCATTTGCTGTAGCTGGAATGACCGGCGACAATGCCAGGCCTCTTCGGATACATATAGTTGCCATCATGAAAGGGGGAATATTTCTTTTGGAACCCAATGGCATATCGCGGGCAAACCTGCTCCAATTAGTTGGAGTCAAATATCTACTTTTGGATTTGAATTACTAAAGTTAAATTTAATATTTTCTTCATATTTGCAACCTTCATCATTCAGCTGGATGTCACAAGGAGTGACTACAAAGTATAGATTTTTGCCAGGAATGAATGGATACGACCTTAAACTATCTTCTTTTTAGTACAGGTGACGAAAGCAACCAATATTGCTTTGATCTGCCTGAAAATACCGTTTCGTGCTGCTTTTTAAAATCTCTCTATGTCTTGCCAATGTAAGTGTTCATGCTGCTCTGATCTGCCCTTAAACTGGCTTTGTTTAGTTGTCGATGTAAAAGAGAAAATAGTCAATAAGGTGATTCTCATCAATATGGCAAAAACGAAGTAATCAAGCATGTTTTGGTACACAGTTCAATTCTGATCACCAAGTGTCTATGCTCATGAACATACATTCAGGATCGAAAGAATTAAAATTTATCAAATACATAGATAGGACTAGGTTCGTTGTGATGTGGTGGGCAATTTCAGCTTGAATGGATTTGCCATTCTTCTTTTGGTTTTGCTTTAGACTAATAATCATCATTCGTTTGCTCCTCTCCATCTCGTCTTTGAAATTGTGACAGAAATTATTGCCATTTTGCTATTTTACATTCTCCTAGAGAGGTTATCAAAATCAACTAAACTAGACTCTAGAGAGACTACTCGTAGGACCACTTTCGAGGTCCTAGGGTCCTCTACCGTATGGTCCGAATTAGTAAAAAGGAGCTCCTCTCTACAGTAGGACTACGTTTGATTATAGTAGGTCCAACGAGCTCGTACAGTAGAGGTGCTACAGGACAGGAAAGGTCCTCGTCTCGCTCAGAGTTAGGGCTCGGATGGCCTGCTTGCATTACGAGGATTTGCCACGTCATCTTGGATCTTTGATTGAACATTGGGGGATGATACCAACAACAAACAACACGTACTCGACGACATGGCAGACAACAAACAAGAACAACGACTTAGCTTACGGTAGAGGGGGTGTCTTTGCTTTTCTCACAGAACACTGTACTTTCTAATTAAAAAACACGACAATCATGTTTTCTCGTTCAATCCTTCTTGTTGCCGTCGCTGCTGTGGCCCTCCTTGCGAATGGAGCATCTGCATTCACTGCTCCTCTCAGCCAGAATGTTGAGTCTCGTATTAGTTCCAAGAGATCCATGGTTCCAAAATTTGATGCCTCCACGGAACGTTGGGAAGCAACTACTGACGAAGATCTTGAGGATGGTTACGGTATCATCGAGACAATTGTTCGAAACGGACCACTTCCATTTTTCCAAAGAATCATCAATGCGGATGCCTACGAACAAAGTGTTTTGAAATACATGGCTACTGCCAAGGTTGGACGTAAGGAAGCACAGGGTAATATGGATGCTTCGCTCGAGAACCAAGCAGATTGGGCATACCAAAAGGTTCAGGAAAGCAAGGGTGCACCAAAGAAGGATTATGCAAAATCTCCTTCTCCAAAACAATTCGCACTTGCCGGTACATGGTACGTTGGTGTTATATCACTCTTGCATTATTGTCATCTGTTCCTATCTAGGCTTTTCTCCTCTCACATTTGTCTAAAATTTGCACACACTATAATGTCAACACTCAAGGTCATTGATTGTTTTCTGGTTTTTCGGAAGTATCATTGGAGATATTGCCGGAGGAAAGTATGGACACTCCTAAACAAGAATGAATTTCTTGGAAGTAGAGCATGATGTGATAATTTGGAGCCTAATCATTTTTTGCAAGTAGATAGACTCTTTCTCCATAATATACACATTTGTATTCGGAAACACTGCAGTACTGTAATTTTTCAACAAGTCCAATTTCAGTCACGTGTTTCTTTTCAAATAATTTTCCGTATGCATGTGGCTTACAAATTTTCATCAGGCATCGTTTTTTGCATGGATTGCACCAGTGTATATCCGATACAGATTATCCAACATAGAATGTCCCCACATAAATCACGAATGATGAAAAAGAGAAGCCATGAAATCTATACCTGCAGCGGCAGGTAGGTACAATAATTTACTCAGATGACACTCGTGAATGAAAAAATGATAGCAATTGCGCACTTGGTAGGAACATTCCGTCGGTACACCCTGGAAGTTGCACTTCCACCCAAAAAATGATGCAAGACCCTGTACTTTGTGAGCTACCTTGGTGAATAGTCTACCTAGACTAGTACATCTCCCCGAAAATTCAACTCGATAAGATCAACTTCCTGGATTTGCGATTTCTTATCTTTTACTTATTGATTGCACTACATGCAAAGTACGACATGCGGTGTATGGGAAAACTTGAGATGTTTCACAGTGTTTCATCACACAGTTGTTAGAAATTTTGTACTATTACTAAGTAGACTTATAAGTCTTTGTTTGTTGAATTAAATAGTAGTCGGCACAGTTATGTTCAATTTCGTCGTTATATGGCAACCAACAGACAGTATATGATCTGTCTGTCTCAATGTCTCTTTTTCTGTCGTTCAAACTTTTTCCTAAAAGATGACAGTATCCAACATAGTACCAAGACATTGAATAATACTTGAGGACATGAGCTCCGATACACTTGTCTCCAAGTGTCGTTTAGGATCAATCTTACCAACATTATCCACCAATACTTGTTCCGCTGTTTTACCCTCTTCTTCTTGGATACGTTCATTGTAATCTTTTGTTAATTTCAACATTTCATCCACGACATTTTCGGTCTTGGATTGATGATCTTCAAATTTTTCTACCGTCAAACCCGACGTCCATGATCGTTTGTGCAAATTCATTAACATTTGTTCCTCCAATTCATTTTTACGATAATCAATGACAATACTGTAATAATGACGGTTCAGACCGTGAATCAAGGCTTGAATGGATGGTTTTTGCAAATGTCCAATATTAGAAGTCGTTTGTCTAGGTTCTTGTCCTAACATCATGAGCTGCGGATTGATCAATCGGAAGCAATCAATAACCACCTTACCCTTGACAGACTGGATGGGATCTACCACTAGAGCGACGGCACGTGAATTAAGTGCCTCAAAGGAACTTTGTGTATTGATATCTGTTGAACTTAACCAACATCCGAACCCAGGATGTGAATGGTACCACCCCACCACCATTTCAGGACGACCAGTTTGCTTTAACATGTCCAACATTTTTGTTTGAAATACAGGATCCACCGCCTCGACACTGACGGATGTACCACTTTGTGGCATGGCAAAGACATCTACGCAGTTGATGGTGTAATCATCCACAAATTGACCCAACATGAGACCCATAACCTCCATGGGAACACCTGCACGACCATGCTTCAACATTTTCAACAAGGCAAGAGATGACACATGCACCTTTTCCGCACAATCAGGTGTGGGTGAATCACCTCCTCCTCCACCACCAAGACCACCTCCTGGCATACCACGCATAAGTTGCTGTAATCGTTCCATCTTTAATTGTCTGTGTGTCTTTTTCTTTTGTCTGTTTGTACTACTACTTTTATCTACGTTTCCCGCTGAACAATACTCCTGTGAACAATGACTATCTTGAACTATTTCCTTTCTATTCTCCTTATCTGTTGTTGTGACACAATCTGACGATAATGATGTGCTTTCTTTGTAATCAATGCTGGATTCTAAATCATCAGAAAGATTGCAAGTGATTTTGTGCGCCGAGGGAAGTCAAAAGAACCTCAGCGATTTTCAAAGCCTGTCTGTCACTACGTTCTAGCGGCAGTTGTCTCTCCTCAAGAATACTCCTCTTCATTTTTAAAACAGGAATTTCAAACTTTATCAGCATAGGAGTGATTGAAATTTGAAAATTTGAAATTTTGGGAAAAAAAATGTCTCTTGCGTTCGACTGAAGACTGCTCATCCATCATGAAATCACAGTACAGCATGGTTTGTCTTGTAAGAGAAAACTTGTCACAAACCAGTCACACTCGACCACTTAGCTTTTGCAACCGAAAGGATGGACGACAACGACAACGATATCGATAACGACAATATTTACTACGATGATAACTTTCATTATAATCAATGGATAGCCACAAGACCAAAACGAACACGATGGATGAAAGAATTTCGCATTTCATCATTTCATAACATGAAAGTAACATGTCAAGAATTTGGTCTTCAAATGTCAATTTTAGTTTTGATATCTTTTCTTGCCATGGGGATTACCATTCTTGAAATTCAAAAACCACCTCAAAAAAAGAAGAAATCAATATTATCCTTGTCCACCACCACCACCACCACAACCATCGGTACGACCATGTCAACCACAACAACAACGGCAACTCCAACACGTTTTACTACTAGACAATGTTGTAATTTTGCATCATCTGCCATTATTGGATGCATTGTACTTTTCGAAAGTGCATTGTGTCATGATCAATTGGCATATATGGAATCCATTGTTTTACCATTTATCTTTCATGTATTCATGAAACGACTTGAAGAACACTTCTCCTCCTCGAATGGTGATGATGACGATGAATATGTCAACAAAAAGGACCAAAAAAGAAGAAAAAGACAATGGATGAAACATAAGAATATTACTCTCCTCCAAGTACTACACCAAATTCCACGATATCTCTCTACTGTCACAATCCTTGGTCTATTTTGGTTCATTTTTACGTTTGAAGAAGTTTCAGATGATCCTGTTTATTATGATGATGGTGACGATAACAATGGCAGCGACAATTATTAAATGCGACGAATAGTAATAATTTGGAAAAACAGTGAAGAACGATATCACTACACAACAAACCTTCTACCTCTAGACCATAAATTCTTCTATGAAAGAGATCCAAAGGCAAGATATGAAATTAACTCCTTTTGACTTGAACCCAAAAAACACATCGTAAAAGTATTGTATCTAAACAAAATAACTTTTGATCTTAAAATTTTAAATACGCATCTTTAAAATGAAAACTCTATACTGTATGTACTGTAGGAATTCTTCACATGACCTCTACTCGATATCTTTTTGGTTTTTAGTTGTCCCGTGTATCACCTCCTTGAAAGTCAAACAAGTATAGAGCATAATCATACAGACGCATATCATAAAAGTTTTGAGCCATGATTAAATTATAGGCTTCTGATCCTGGGATCGGTGTATCTGGTCGTCGAGCTTGGTTGGGTGCCAAGAATTCTTGTTCACAGTGTAGAACACCAGCGACTCGTAAAGCATCCCATCCGAAGTAACGATGGAACCTTTGCATACTTTCACCTATTCTATCCGCTAATCCAATGACGCATTTACGTCGTAATATTTCCATTGCAAGTAACAAATCTTGTTCGGTTAAAACTTCTTCTTCTGCCTTACCCACCAGGGTACGTACCATTTCATTATTGGAAAGTCTTGCGTATGCAAAATCAGCAAGTGTCATTTCAGCTGCTTGTCGATCCAATATTTGTGCTTGATTGTATAGAGATACAGCACGCTCCAGGGGATGACGAAAGATAGAGAACAACCGTCCTCGATTTTTCAAACTAAAGACACTTGATGCTGGTACAATAAGACTTGTATACATGACTTCTGCCATGCCTGACTGAGCAATATTAAGTTGTTTGGCACGTGCCAAGCCCATGACTGTTGTTGAATCAACATTCACGTATCGTGCTCCTTGAGGTGTTTCATGAATTTGAAGTTGCTGTTGTAAAGGATAGAAAGAACCAAGAATAAATTTAGTTTCAGCAAAGACACTCCAAAATAAAGTCAGCAAAAAAGGGAAGCCGAACGAAAACTTAAAAACTCACTTCTTCATAATGATTCGAACCTTCTCCGCTTACTTGAACTAAACCCAAACATTTTCCTAAAATTCGAATGAGTACGTTTCCTCCTGCTCTTGGGATAGTCCACAGCACAGGAATGTCTGTACGATTCGAAAAGTATGGCACAGTCCAATCTTGATAATTCTCCATATCTCCAAACAATACAATATTCATAGACTCTAAATCAGGTATCGCAGTGGTCCCATTGTAGGCTGGTCCGGGTCCTGCCGGTCCATCTGCACCTCCTAAACCACCTAGAGTACCATGAACCATACCAGTTCCATCAATTCTGACTTGGTCTGCACCAGGACCAAATCTTGAAAATTGATTTGTCATCCAAAGTCCTGCTGCACCATGACCGTACATTAAACTTAGGACTATAGACCCAATCACGCATCCCAAACAAATCAAGGCGCGGACCTTGGTCGAATTCTTCATGGGTGCATTCGTGGAAACCCTCGAACGCGCAGCAAAAGACACACGTGATTGTCCATCGTCGGACATATCAACTGTATAATCATCACCACCCATGGATGGTGACGATTGCCATTTTTTGGATACAGAAGGTTGTTTTTGGAGTCCCATGTTTCTTTGTGATGATGATAAAGATGATGCTGTTGTACCATATTTTCCGGGGAACATCATCTTCGATTTCGCCTTGGCAACAAATTTTTCACCCCATTTACTAGAACGTAAAATACCAGATTTTGTAAGTGACGATCCTGTTGAACCTGTTGCGGACATACCATCCTTGTCATCCATACCACTCCATCGTGGATCAGCTGAATTAGGATCGTACGAAGTTGGGTTTGTGGCAGACAAACGGCGAGGCATTGACATATCTTGCGATGCATCCAATGATACAGCTGACTCTGCACTTCCACCACCGATACCACCACCCTCGGATGCCATAAGTCGTGCTGACCGGGTGGTGAAGGAACCACTCCCTAACGTTGATACACCCGACGATCTAGTTGACGCCCCAAGACTACCTCTTCCTGATAATTTTTTAGGCGGTGGATATGTTTCACCATCATCGTCATCATCGTCATAATCAACTGGTGGTGGTCCAGAAAAATCAGCAAGGCTTGGACGTCCACCACTTGCAGATGTTGGTGCACTACCAGAACTCCTGGACATTCCGGCACTACCAGTACTACTTCCCAAAGAGGTCGATGCTGTAGCAGAAGTCTCACTAAACCCAATAGCTGTACTAGGATCTTCTGTATACATGGTTGCCTTTGTTTGTACATCTGTATACATGGATGTACTTTGGTGTTCACCTTCATCATAACCACTGCCAGAATATGCGCTTTGTGGTCCACCACCAAATTCATCATGGCCGCTTCCAGAATACGTACTTTGTGGTCCACCACCACTTTCATCATAACCACTACCGGAATATGCACTCTGTGGTGCCATACCACTCTCATCATAACCACTTCCAGAATATGTACTTTGTTGTCCACCGTATCCACTCCCCCCACCATCATCTTCGTAAGTACCTGTACCATAATAGGAAGGGTCTTCATACGAATTATCGTGATATTGGTCATCCACAAAACTTTGTTGTGACGGTGCTTGTGACGATGTTGCCGATGCTGCTGGTCTCAAAGGTTTACCACCTAAATCATCTTCATCAATTCCTTCCAATTCTGCACCTTCATGTAACACAGATGCATGATGTCGGATGGAGGCAATTAATCCAGCACGTGAATCTTCCGATGATGAAACCGATGCTGCCGCATAGGCATTCGACTCTTCATCATCATCAGTCACACTCGAAGCCAAAGCACGTGTTCTATCACGACCAAGCTTGGCTGTTAAACTTTTTTTTGTTTTTCCAAACATATTTTATTATTCCAAGAAGTAGTTCTTTTGCTCAGCTCCCTTCCCTTTCCGTCTGCAGCAAAGGTCTCCCTATTGTTTTAATTTAGATGGAACCCCAACACGCAGCGATCCTCCCAATTGACAACTCTTTTGAGGCTTACGGCTGTGTTGGGTTTGAGATTGTTTGATTCGGCTGATAGACCGAGGGCTCGAGAATACTGTAGTCCTAAAAAGTTGTACAGTATTCTCAGTGTGTTGAGACATAGTAACACAAGAGATCGTCTCGGGCTTTTTTGCTTTTTAGCCGAAAAAATTACGAAGTCTTTTTTGAAGACCCACTTCCCATCGTTCGGGTTATTCACACAAATTCTTGTCTGAATCTGAAGGAGCATTCGTGAAAGAAATGACGAATGACTTGATCTGGACGGGTATTTGATTATTAGAATCTTCATGTATGAATAATACAATATATAGTCATCAAGTCATTTATGAGTATAATGACTCACTCAAAATACATTCAAAACCACAGAGCTTTTACCAAGCCTTTACGCAGTGTTGTTGTGAAGTTTTCGCCTACTCTCATGTCATTTGGGGACGACCTCAGAGAGATCTCGAGATAAACCTCTCTTGGTCCTCTAGTTAGTTTGCACTAAGCAACCAGATCGGATTCACTGAATAGGAAGCTACTCGACTTCATCGCATTAAAAGTTTGAAAGTAAAGAGATACAGAAAGAATGTCGCGTCGTGAAAGTGGTGATAACGCAAGTACAAGCACGAGGAGTGTGGACCCCGATGGATCCTATTCTGGTGGTACACCTACTCGTCGAGGAGCAGGTAGTGGCAGTCGGAGCAGTAATCGATCAGTGGGAAGTTCACGTAGTCGTGGAACAACTCGATCCGGTAGTGGACAATATCGTTCTTCAACTGACTCTCGCAGTCTAGGTTCGAGAAGTTCAGGTAGTAGACCATCCACAAATCCAGAAAGTACAATTGGCGACACTACGAATGCAGATTCAAATCGATCTAGAGGTTGGAGTCAATATGACGAATCCAGATTTACAGCGGATACAGATAGAGATTTCTTTCCTCGTGCCTTACCAGCAGCAGCACGAACATTAGATGAGCAAGGTGATAATTCACAACGTTCGCGTGGATCATTGAATTCTCGTGGAACGAGTGGGACTGGGTATTTAAATAATGATAGTATGCACTCGCATCAACAACCACAAGAACAAGATGAACCACACTTTTTTACTCAACCAATGGAGTATATTTTTGGAGGTGCCGATGACGATGTTAGTACGATAGGAGGTGGACGACATGGACATCATGGTGGTGATGCTGCGAGCGTCTTTGATGATTCAACTATTGCTACAACACCCACATTGGCAAGTGAATTTAAAAAGAATGCCAATCGACAAGAAGCAATTATTGAAGTAGATGAAGAGGAGGAAAATGACGAAGATGATGAAACTGTAGGACAAGAAGAATCAAAAGAAGATTATACTGAAGGCACCCCGCAAGAGTCTTCGTACAACACAGCTGGTAATACAACAGGACAGTCCTCATCGTCACCACCAGCCCCAGCTATGCAGGAGCAACAAACCATGAGTAATGAACCATCATCCTTTTCTTCTCAACAACAACAAGAACCATCATACAACACCAATCCTAACAATTACGGAAGAGCAAGTATGGGAGCACCACCACCGGTACCTCCCCATCCTAGCCAAATGTATGGGTACCAACCTCAACAGACAGAGCAACAACAATACATGCAGCAGCAGCAGCAGCAACAACAACAACAACAACAATACATGCAGCAACAGCAACAACAACAACAACAATACATGCAACAACAGCAGCAGCAAGAAGAGCAGCAACAGCATGCCTCATATCGCCAAATGCCACCTCCTCCTCAACGGCGTCTCTCAGGTGATTCTCGATATTCAGGCATGTATGGGTACGGTGTAGGAGTTGGTGGTCACAAGTCTGTTTCAACCTTGGGGATGGAATCTCATCAATCATCGTCAGCTGCCTCCTATATGGGAGGAAGTGTATGGGATGCCTCTACAATCGCTACTACCCCTACATTGGCAAGAGAGACTCAACGACAAAAGCAACAGAATGAAGCCATTATTGAAGTTGACGGTGAAGACGAATCCACTGTGGATATGTCCGAAAGTGAAGGTACTACCGAAAGTCCAGGTGTAAGTGCAATGGACACAGCAATGAGTAGTGAACAACAAAGTTCTGCATTTGAATCATCAGCTCAACCGACCATGCAAACTAGATCGACAAGTCACCAATATTCTGCAGCCATGCCAAGTATTACAGAAGAAATGAGTACAGAAATGACTGATGATTCTTCGGATCAATACACAAGATCTACTCTTGGTGGTGCAACCGACGACGTGACATCCATGGCAGACGGAGAAACATCCTCTCTTTATCCTGATGATAGTGTTTCTGTGACAGATGGTAGTCTAGGATCTTCTCGTGTCCTATCACGCCAACGTCCCGCTCTTGGTGTGCATAGTGTTGATGGATCAGGCTATACTTCTGAAGATAGCTTTGGTGCGAATAGGTCTTTTCGTAGTTTCCATACGACTCCTGGACAAAGGGGGTTCCCCGCTACTGGTGAAGATGACTCAAGAAGTCTTGGAGGACGCAGTTGGAAATCTGAAGGCTATGTCCTTCAAAATCGACGTGATGATTTTAGACATCAACACTTTGGTGGATCAGGACGATCAGTGAAAAGTGCTCGTAGTATGCTCCCATTGGAACCGGTCGAACTTAATTTGACCGAAGGTGGACCTACCATGACAAAGGGTATGAGTGGAAAGCCTGTAGTTCACGTTGCACTTCATTCCGACAAAGATGGTAGTATCAATAGGCTCGAATATAGCAAGCCAGTGACAGAGATCGACGAAGAAGAAACTTTTATGTCGGAAACCACTGCTGTCATGGGCAACAGAAACCCCAATGAGCTACCCTGGTATTCGTATTACATGCAACGGTCCAAAATTCTGCAACTCTCCAGTTCGAATAAATTTGCGCGCTACAATGCAGTACTTATGCTTTTTTGCTGTTTGATTCTATCTGTAGCTATCAGTGTGGTGGCATCAATTGAAAACAGCGGTGCGACGTACCGCTCGAAACTAGCACCAGGTCTAGAAGGTCTCAGGGCACCCCCCGCGTTAGGTTCATCGTTATCACTCGACCTTGAGAACAACGTAGAAAACTGGTTCCGAGCCTCTGGAAATTACAGGTTTCAAAAAGACGATGTGCCCTTATTTTGGAACATACCCATGGCTGGAGGAGTGCACTTTCAAGATATGCTGGGCACTTGCCTACAATTCACTGTGGCGTCGGAAGTCGGGTCCAAGGCAGCTACAATTGCTGGTATTTCTAACGAAACCATCAAGGAAGTTTTAGTGTACGGCAAGAACTACGTCAACGTTGATACAACAACACCCGAAGGTATTGACCACGCCAAAACCCTCAACTTGGTTCCCTCAAGTCTCCCAGACATTGTGTTCAGTCCATTGCTCCACCAAGCTGCTGGTAAGCTCTACAGTAGAAAGAACAAGGCTAACCTCATTGTGACCATGCGTCATCCGGTATCCCGCGCCGTCGCCACGTATTATTACTTGAGAACTGCTACATGGGATCCCGAGTACGATGAATCTCTTGCTACCATGTCCCTCGAAGAGTTTGCAACAAGTACTTTCATTGATAACAACTTTGTGACACGCTTCTTAGTGAACAAACCAGGAGGTAGTCTCAACGATGATGACCTCAAGTTGGCAAAGGAAATCCTACGCCGAAAGGCAGTTGTGGGTTTGTATGAAGATTTAGGTAACTCGATTGAACACATTGAACGGTACTTTAGTTGGACGCCCGTTTCCGATGAAGCCATTATTTGTCAAAAGACAAGAATTAGAGATGGTCTCAATTCGGAACGGCTCCCCGCGCTTGACTCTGGATCCACAGCGTATACTCTTATCAGTCAACAGAATAGGTATGATATCTTCCTTTACCAGTACGTAAGGAATGTTCTCTATCCATATCAATATGAAGTTATCTGGCGCCAGACACAACATATGGGTAGCATTAAAAACTAGAAGTGTAGACTCTTTAACTTTATAAACTTTACATCATATTTTATGAATATTCACTACTGCATCTTGATTGCTCTTTATACCTTATTCGCCTGCGAATGACCACGAAGAATTGAAAAATACGTTTCCCGAAAGACGATGAAGATGTCTGTGCGGATGGATATGGAAGACTAAAGCTTTTATTGTGGGGCAACTTGTTACAACAGAGACTGGATGTTAAAACTTTAGACCAACCAACTGCCTCTCGACTGCATAAACAACACAGCAGTGCTTGATTGCATAGATTGTAGTTATTACAGTACTCTTATCATTGTACTAATATTTAATGGAGCTCCAGTACTATCTATGCATTATTTTCTATATGTCCATGACTTGGAGACTACGTACTCGTTAGTAGAGTAACTATGATTTGTTTCTAAGCTGTACCAGCAGCAGTAGTAGCATCACCTACAATATGGAATTGTATAATAAGATTACCTCTTTGTGGTCCACCTTTGATTGGCATTCCTTTCTGATATATAGTAGCTATTTGTCCTTCCTCTATAGGTAATAGGTTATCGTCGTCATGATCGTCCTTGTTCAACGAAGTTTTTGTTTCAAACACATACAATTCACCATTGGGTAATGGTAATTTGATTCGACAACCCTTTTGAGATTGTTTGGTAGTTATATTGCATTGATAAATCAAATCATTTCCATTACGTTTTAAAAATTCGTGCGTTTTTTCTTGAATGATAAAGGTCATGCCTGGAAATCCATCATTATCTTTTTTGGATGGTGAAAATTTTATTTTGGTACCACTTTTCCAACCAGGTTGAATGACAATTTCAAATATTTTTTCAGAGGGAACATCATATCCATATTCCATGGATGCCGCCATCCGTTGTTTGTTGGTAAGTTTGACTTTTAATTTTTTCCTTGTCCCTGTAGCAAGTTCTTCCAAGGTACATGGTACATGTTTGGTGTATGATTTTGTTGGCTGTTTTGAGGAATATTGTTGTTGCTGCTGTTGCTGTCTTTGGTACCTCTGTGATGACGATGACGATGATGTAAATGGAGATCTTCCACGTGTAAAGGGTGAACCCGAGGATGACGAAGATGGTGGGAAGCCACCCATCATACTACGTAACATTTCACTTAAATCAATACCACCCGCACCAGCACCAGCAGGACCTCCAAATGAAAAATTCATTCCATTTCCACCTCCTGGTTGTCCACCAAAGAATTGAGAATAAGGTCCACCATAGGAGGATTGACCACCATAATACTGCTGCTGCTGTTGTTGTTGTGAAAATCCAGCAAATGGATTACCTCCTCCACCTGCCGCACTGGCAAATGGATTACCACCAGCACCAGCATTTAATCCAGCTTGACCGTATTGATCATATAATTTACGTTTCTCTTCATCATTCAATGTTTCATAGGCTTCTGCTATTTCTTTAAATTTTTGTTCTGATTTTTCACGTTGATCAGGTGCTACTTTATCAGGATGGTATTTTAATGCTAATTTCCGATATGCTTTTTTTAATTCAGCCGACGAACATTTTTTATCGACACCTAATATTTTATACAAATCTTTATTTGCCTTGGCAGCTTGTACTACTACGAATAGCAATGATACCAGAATAATTACTACCAATCGCAACGAAGAATAAGAGCGTTGCCAACATTTCCTTCTTTTTATTCCTTGTTGTTGCTTCTTGATTTTTGGAGAAAGGAGTTGTTTCTCTTCTTGGTCGTCGTCATGGTATCGTGTTCTTGGTCGTCCTTCTCGAGGACGTTTCATATTATTTATTATTTTTGTTTCCCGATTGTTTATAGAGGGCCTAAAAAAAAAAGAGACAGATAAGAGACGCAATGTAAAGGCAAATATTGTAATCAATAGGTTCCAAAGTCTACACCCACAACAAAAGGTTGATCCGGTCAGGTGTGTTGTCGTGAAACACTAAAAAATATGCCATGTGTCGTTTTTTTTTGGTTTTTTTTTTTCCTCTCTCTTCTTCGTTTTCTTGTTTTCCCTTCACGCCACGAAAATTCTACGGTCCACGGTCGGTTGTTCGGTACACACGATAAAAATAAAATAACTCACTCACTCCCTGATCATCATTTCCACTTTTTGAAACATTAGCCTTAGCCTTAATAATTTTTGTCATTTCCGTCCTTCCATAGACTTCGTCTGTCCGGCTGATCACGTTGGATCCTGTTGGGATCTCCGGATCGCGCCAGTTGTGTGAGGAACACACAAAGACCAAAGAGAAGGATTTGAGATATTTCAAGAGATTTTTGTGACAAGGAGAAGCCCACAAATAAGCGATAGGAACACAAAGGTCAACAAAAAAAGGAAAGACGCGTGTGACGAGACGAGACGACACAACAAACGACAAGACATTACTATATATGAGTTGATTACAGGACAGAACATAAACGCATATAGAAAGAGACGAGAAGAGACCATGACGACAACAAATAACTTTGAAAATGCATTGGACAAAATGATTGAAAGTAGTTTTGGGTCTGTTGCAGCAGCAGCAACAACATCAACGGCATCCTTACCCAACAAGGACCAACCCAAATTTATCAAGACACCGACATGGCAAGGTAACAAACCAGGATATTACTTTGGTACATCCGATCAAGGGACAGGATATTATTGGGATATCCATCAACAATCATCAAAACAACAACCACAACAAACTGCTACGAATAAAAACAAACGTAAACGTGTCATGATTAATGAAGATCAAAATCAAATTAAAACAATACCTGCCAAATCCAAAAAATTATCGGGTGAAGATTTATTAAAAGAAGCGGAACAGGCAGTAGATGAACAAAATTTGAAGGTTATGGAATTAACTGTACGTGGTGTCCATACAGCTACGACACAATTACAAAAACTATGTGACAAAAATTCATTACAACGTGTCAAATATGCCAATGACCCCGCACAGTATATGAACTCGGAATTAGCATTACACGATCAAATCACATCCTTTAAATCCATTGCGGCAAATCCTATCGAATTATATGCCGACTCTGCCACGGGTTTGTCCTCCGTGACTGTCCCACTGCTGGCAGGTCTCTTGTCGCATGACAATAGTGATATTGCCTCAAGTGTCATGAATGTCTTTGTCGAATGGTTAGACCCTACTTTGCTAGTGGATAATCTTACATCCAGTACTACCATTAGGTCAGACTTTCAACATTTAGCCAAAACAGTCATGGAACAATGTTTAGATGTGATTATTGGTAATTTAGGACGATTTACGATTGATTTGATCCAACACGACAAGGATGACAATGATGACGAACAAAATCCTACCGGTGTTGAAGATACGTTAACGTGGGTAGAACATATGCTTGAATTAGATACAATCATGGAAGGAAATTTATTAATTGACGAAGAAAATGATGTGAAAGAAGGATCGTTAACATCTGTGGCATCAAAAGTTTTAAACGATACATTATTTTTATCATGGCTTTTACCACATGCTACAGATTCAACATCATCCTTACAAGGACGTGCTGCAGAAGTCATGTCATTCCTATTGCAACATGAAGATGCACCTAAATGTGTAAAAGATATATCAGCCTTATCTTCCTATCAGTCCATGTTTGATGATGATGACGATGATACTGAAAATCAAACGAAAACAAACGGAAAAACCAACAGTAGCGATAAGAAGAAGAAGAAGAATGTAGATGGGTTGGAACTTATATTACAAACTATAGCATCATGGAGGAAAAAACAACCATCCACAGAAGAAGAATGTGAAATATTGGAAAATTTATGTTTAACATTGGCTTCGTGTTTGTTTTCACCAACCAATGTAGAACGATTTTTAGAAGCTCAAGGTCCCGAGTTGGTACTACGTTGTCTGAAAGAACGTGTTCATGCGGGGGGTGCTGCGTTGAAATTACTAGACTTTATGGGTTCAGACCCTATCTATCAAAAGGCATGTGAGCAAATGGTAGAGGCAGGTGGACTCAAATACATATTTCCAATATTTATGGGCCGATCTATACCTAAACCAGCTCCCTGTAGTGATGCTGGTAAAAAGAAGATACAATCCAAATCAACAACAACACTAACTTCACAACAACAACAAAAACACAATAAGAAGATTCAACATGCGCGGAAGGAATGGTTACAGAAATTAGAAGATAGTGTTATTCGTATTGTATATTCCTTAACAAGGCATATACAACCAAATTCACCAAATGATGCCTTTGAAAGACTTTTAGTCAAGTTTTTAGAAGCTGATTGTGAGAAATGTGATCGATTGGTTGAATTATGTTTGAAGTATGATGGAAAATCACGTACAGCAGAATATAACTTTTACAGAACAACAGAAGAAGAAGACCTAGATGATGATGAGCAAGAAGGTGGTGGTAGCGGTGCAGTAGAATTCGCAGCTCTTAATGCTAAATTGAAGGGTGGAGGTGATTTGTTTCATCGATTAGGTTCTATAACAGCATTTGCATGTGTGGGTAGTAAGAGATGTCATAAGCATATTTTGAAACAACTAACGCTTCAAAAGTCAGGTATTGGAACCATCAAGGCATCAATAGAAGAATTCGTGAAAATGTTGGGAAGGAGCAGTCAAAAAGATCAGCTTGAAAAATACTTATCAGAAATTTAACACAAACATCAGTCACATGACAAGAACAGCATCAGTAACAAAAGAAATTTTCATATTCCAAATGTTGTCATACAATATACTGATATTCCAAAATGCAACCAGGAATGCAAACCAATGGGCATATGCACTAAGAATTAACCATGAAAGGATGCTACCTAGTCTATTGTTTGGAATGCAATTCAGTAGTAGGGCATAATATTTCTTCTTTAAATCTTCATTTTCTTGTGTAATTTTATTCTATGGCACTTTGTACGACATTTCTGGTACAACCATCCGGTACATGTTTTCTAAATTGTCCGATTTTCTTTTCTTGTTCTTATTCAAATGGAATTTTGGTGCTGTAAGAGACGTAGATTTGAATGCACTTCTCTTAAAAATGATTTATTTACTGGGAATTTTGGGAGTGGTGTCACCTGTGGTGATCTTGCAATAATGAGAGGAGTGTCAAGGTGGACTTCACAATCAAAGACAGGGAATGCTACTTGTCCAAATTTTCTCGAGACAAAAATGAAATGCAAATCAATGGCAAACCATGGTCACCACATCAACACCAGCTTATTTATAAGATTTAGATTACCTCAACTTGAAAAACTAGATATAATAGTATAATTTAAAAGATTAAATTTAATATGGTGTCTTAGAATGAAAGTCTATTAGGGTTGATTGTTGTCCTCTGTAGCAGTATAAAAAGTTGAAAATATAGTTTTCTTCATTCACGTTGTCACCAATATCATTTTTTAATTTGTTGAATTGATCCACCATAAGCTATAATCAGCTAAATAATGTCACAATCAAAAACTATCATTGTGTTTTGTATACTGGAATTAATGGTGTAAGTTGGGGTTGATTGTTGTCATAATGAGCAGACAAAATGCAGAAAGTGATTATTCATTTCATTGGAAATAAATCAATGCAATATCTTCTGTTATGCCAATATTTGGCTAGCAGTACTTCAGAATCTGCTAACCAGTGTTATCCTTTGAGTTGTTATGGAGTGAGATACCCAGAAGTGATGTTCTTGTAGGTTGATTGTTGTCAAAGAATACTTTATTTGTATTCTAGATTATAATAATTTTGACTAATTTTTCTGTTTCCAAAATCCACTTTTTGTTTCTCCTAATTAGTCTAATGATACTACCTGTACATCATTCCATCTTATTATTGAGAAATATGAATATTAGGGTGGCAACATCAAAACTAAATAATATACCATTCAAATGAAGGCACCAAATGTAACACAACAGACAAAATCATGATAAAATGACTTTTGATGAGTGTGTACAAAAATAGAAGAAACATTTTTTTCATGCATTTTTTGATATCAACAATTCACCAGATGCTTTAATCATACAAAAAATACATAATAGTAAGAGGAGAGTAGAAAAGAACATTGGCAATGGGGTGCAACAGTACATGCTTAAGCATGCACTATATGTCCAGTTTTACACATGTTCTTATTCTGTGTCCCTCCTTTGGGTTCTCTTGGTTGGTGACAATATGTTTAATGGATTGACATCAGTTTGTCTGCTAGAATTCTTAGGGGGGTTCCTGTGGTTTGTTCTGGTAAAAAAGGTACTGGAAAAATCTAAGTAATCCCTGGTCTTTTAGGACCGGGAAAAGGTTATTCTGAATGTTCACCACAAGTGACAATACCAGATTATACATACATATACATCTGTTCTGAATGTTCATAATGGACCAAGAAAACAGCTAACCCAGACAGTAAATGACCAGGATAAGTTGGAGTTCTACTCCTCCAATGGATTGGTACTGCATGCTACACAAATATGTCCATCAAATATTTTTTACAAGACTCACCATGATGGCTATTCTAACAGTTTAGATGATGATTCCAGTACAGAAAAAAGTAGATATTTGTTTTAAATAGTAACTTAGGTATTAGGTATATATGCAAAATCCTACATGAGGCCATTTATTTTTTTCAGTAAGTCAATTTTCCAAAAAACGGACAAAAAAACAAAAAACTCTTTGAAATGAATCATTTTTGGATCTAGGGCTCTTGTGCAGGATTTCAGGCTATATTCAAACTACATTTTTTGGATAGATGTGGGTTAGCACATCATTTGTGGTCAAAAATTGAAAAATGGTAAAGCCTTCCTGGGGGGTTGACAGGTAGCTCAAAAAAAAGAGAAAAAGAAAAGCTAGCAATTCTCCTAGTAGTTCCAAATTTTGCTATTCTCTCCTGTGGAGTATATTTTACAAATCATATGATATTAAAATTCAAGCTTCAATTTTGATGAGTTTTGAGCTCTTGTTTTTGGGTCTGTACATCATCATTGGGTTATGGTTCCCAAAACAATTCTGAGCTCAAACATAAGACAGCTAACTTAGAAATCCACACTAATTGAAAAATTTAGCCAAAAAAATAATTTTCAGGCTCATGTCATTTTGTGGTGTGCTGTTGGCAAAAAAATTCCCCACACACTGGGCGCAGTGCCAATGCTGCCCAAAAAAAGGAAGGATTGCTGAGAACTGAGAACACACCACATAACAATCTCAAATCATACATTTTGTAACCAGGATTGTCGTTGTCATTGTTGCAATGATGACCATGTTACTTGTCATCACAACCTCTTCTTCTTGTGATGGCCATCCATGATCCTCTGCAGCAACAGGGTTTTGACTGATTATTGTGTACTAGTGACTCTTTTCTTACAAATTGAGTCCTAAAAGAATGAAAATGGTAAGAAAATATGCTTTATCCATTTTCTTGATTTTTTGACATAGCCAACTGTATTGTGCAAAGATGCGTCTTATTTAGTTTCTCATACCCTTTCATCTTTTTTAAAATTATGATGCATTTACTATAGGAGAAATAATGTGGCACCAGCAATGTCAATACCGGTGAAAGAGGGGAACTGCAACCGTATTACTACATGTTAGAAATGAAGTATTTTTCTACAAAAATTATATTTTTTTACAAGAACAACAAGCAGCAATCAATCATTAGAGTCTGCTACACACTGTGCACTGGCAACTGAAGTTGTACATGGCTGTACATCCTGCTTCTCTATTGACTCTGGTACATTGGGAGATCAACATCTTTAAAGCTGGTCACTTGGATATCATGGGTTGTGTTGTTCAGAAATATGTTTTGATTTGCAATGAAAGAACTTTCTTGAGTGATGTCCTCCTTGTTAGCTGAATTTCAGGGGTATACTGGTACCAAAAACATGGAGTCAATGGCAGGATCAAAGATGTTTGTCGTATTATATTGGTGAGTTCTGCTAACTTTTTCTGGAGCAGTTTTAATGATTAAAGCAAGAGTTTCAACCAGGGTCATATTGGGCAATTTGGTTCATTGCTAGTACCTAGTAGGATGGACACAAAGGGGTAGTTCCAGCCCTAGGTGGGACCCACAGGGGGGGAAAGTAACAATTTCTTCAGGTACCTCTTACTATGTAGCAGCTTGTTCTGTAGAAAATTGGTACAAATTTCATCTCATCAATCATGCTCTCTTTCAATTCTGATTGATTCTGTTGTCAGACTTGTTGCATGAATAATGGCCAGTAAAGGTTCTCAAAGAGGGAATCTGATGTGCCTAATGCATATATCTTCAATTTGTGTATACATTGGTGGCTGTCTGGTCCCTGATGTCACATTTTTTTAGTTATGCATGCAACAAGTCAGCAAGAAGTCATCACTTGGTGGTGTTGACAATGGGCTGAATTGGCTGATGTCAAAAGTCAGGCACCAAAAGAAGTAGAACAGCAATATCCAAGTGCCTTGACATTGATCCCAATGAAACAAGGTTGTCAGAGTATCTGTGTGGCACTGCCAACCAGAAGAAATACCAGAAGAAGAAACATACAATTCATCAAAACAATGCATCAAGATTTCAAAAACAATGATGCAAGCTGTAGTGGTTGGAACTGAACAAACCCTACCACCAGCTGCTGTCATCCATCAAGACTCCAACACCATACAAGATGAGGTGTCTCCTTCATCATCAGAAGATAGAGTTGCAGCATTGTCACTGGCTTTGGATGATACATGATTAAATAATTTTGTTCAAAAAGTACTACTCAACTCCTCAGAAAAAGCTTCTGCTGTTGCTAGCATTGAAAATGACAATCAACTATTGTTTAAAAAGAATAGGTCGAATTTAAGAAAGGCAAGAACAATGGAAAGAGTTCCTACAACAGAAATAGTAAAAGATGCTTTTGATGTTACTAAAGTTGGTGAGCAGAGAAAGAACAATAGCAGCAAAGCTGGACTCATAGCTAAATCTCATCAGTTGAAGAAGATAGGAAGTATCATTCTTGACCCCCCAAAAAGTTGCAAACAACAAGTACTAGCCCTTCATGAAGCTGCCAACTATCCTGACTTGAGAAGTGTTATTAAAAGTGCTGGCTTGGTTTAACCAATTATGGCAGAAGTTACTCTTTTTCACAAAGAATAATGGAAAAGGCAATTAGTAGAAGCAAATGCAACAACAACATGTAAGGGCAGAACAAATGACCAGAATAGAGGTAAGTTCTGGTTTGCTTTACCAGTTGCCACTTTCATCTGTTATCTTGATTATGACCCCTTATGAATAATAAAAGAACACACAGATATTCTTTTTTCTCACAATTCAGTTGTGAAGGCAACACGGAAACTTACATAAAAGGAAAGCAATTCTTGTAAAGGAAACTAATATCATAAGAGGAATATTATCTGTGGTAAAGTCATGTATCAGGATAATGCAATAAAGAGAATAACATGAGTCAGGGACAGATGGTAAAAAGTACACCTCATGATTGAGGCTGGACACATGATCAGATCATAGAGAGGACAACAGCCAGATTCTAACAGTCCCTCTAATCAGTTATCAGGATAATTGATTTGTTGATGAAATTCTGATGGTCCCCTGAAACTTGTGGCTCTTCCAATTGAAGGTACCATTTGCCATACAATGTTGTAAAATAGATTCTCCCTTTGGGGTATGGGCAATGGTTTGGTGAATGCATCTCTTAATTTCATACCGGTATCTATCTTCCCTTGGCACATGTACCCATCCTGTTGCACATGATTCCCATACAAGATGACATGGAGCAGCATTATGTTTCTTTGTGAGCTTCACAGTAGGAACTGTTGAGTTAGTAACCATCTAGAGGAATTCTGAAGGCTCTAAGTTTAATTGGTAACAATTTAATCATTTTGACTGCCATCCATAGGGCAACAAATTTTGATCCAAAGGTGGAGCTCTCAATCATGTTGCATTGTTTACTATACCATGTAATTGATGCTTGTTGTAGGAATATCAAGATACCCATGTATGACCTCTATGTGGCTAGGTTTCTGGCATGGTTGGAGTCTACAAAAACAGATATATGGACCAGTTTACAGAAAGGCTCAGGGTTATTGGGAGGGACTTCTTCTTTGACATTGCCATAGAAGTTAGACCAGTCCACTTCTTTCAATCTTGTTTCATCTGTAGTAGGTGATGCATCATCAAAGACTATGGTTGCCACCTGGTTGTTCTTTAACTTCATTTGAAGGAAGGCAAATATGTGATACATGGCATCCACCAAATGCCCTTTTCAAGGTAAACATATCTGAGATGATAGTAGGGAAACTTCTAGTAGGATGTCTACTCTTCCTGATTTGCATGCCCAATGAAGGACTCCAATTAAGTTTTGAAACTTCTCAGCTTCTTCTAGGTTACATTCTGGTAAGACATCTACCTCCACTTGATATTAAAGTGGCATTGGACAGTCAACTTTGGCCTTTAGTTTAGGACCTTGTTTGGCCAGGTATTTTTGATAGCATTTTGAAAGTAATTGCAGTTAGACATACTCTAGCAAACATGACCATCATCCATGTTCAATTTGACAATATTGGCTCCCAGGTAACTAGTTGGTTCTCCCATATTGTCTTTAAGCCTATAGGTGTTTTCAAATTGGGTCATGATTGATATAACATTGGTGGATACAGCTAAGATGTCATCCACATAAACTAAAATGTATTCATAGTATCTTGTACCATCCTGCTTACTTGCTGGTTTCATCCAGCCATCAGGGTCTGTGTAGTTGTTGGTGAATCCCATGTTTTGAATGAGATCAGCTAGACCATTTGGCACTGGAAGACTTTAGGGCATATAATGCTCTAAGAAGAATCATTACTGAACCCTTGTCAGTAGGTCCAAATTTGGTGCCAGCTTTGGTTAAGTTTTTCTCCTTGCAGAGGGTGTTTACTAGATATGCCTTGCCTATGTCAGCCACCCATATGTCCAAATTATTTAGACCAGCAATCAAGAAAATGATATGAACACTTTCTCTGGACACTATGGAAGAGTATGTATTGTGTTTTGGAACACCTGTTGTTGACCCATCAGCAACCAGTCTGGGATTGCAAGTAAACTTTCCATCCATTTTAATATCAAAGATGATATGGCATCTGATCTCACTGTAGCCAAGTAGCTTGTTCCTAGCTTGGACATCATCAATAGATCCATCTTAAACTTTCTCAAATGCAACTCCAAAACTTTTCATTTCTTTCTTAAGGTGGTAGAATGTTTTTTCAACTGATATTTTCCTCCGATAGCACAAAAACCTTTTTTTACTCATTTGGGTTAGAGATGGAATCTTCTTGTGTGTTTTCTCTACCACCCCAAATTCAATTTTTCCTGTTGCAATATTATAAGATTCCACTTATTTTCAGAACAAGTGTCAGAATAACCTTATATATTATATAGTAACAAAATAAATTTATTCTCCCCATTTTTATTTACACTATAACTAACTTGGCCTGTATCATCTCCTTCTCTGACACTAAGCTTCCAAGTATGGCTCTTCCCCTTTCCCTTACACCATTCCTTTTTTCCCTGCCTGGTGAAAAACCACATTTTTCCTCACCTTCTGCAACACTATAAACCTCATGGATCCTGTTGCAGACAATGCACTTTGGTAACATGACCCTGTTACCACTTCCAAGATCATCTCCAAAGATTTTGTGAATGTAGCATTTGTAACAACCAAATCTAACTGATTTGCTTGTTATCTTACCAACATCTACATCATCAAAATCATATTCTCTGCTGCCCTTGTAAGTAATTCATCTTCAATCAATTCCCAATGACAATTGTACTTCTCACAACCTTTTCACACTTGCAACAGATCATTTCCTTTTCTCCTTCCATTTCAGGATTACAGCGATATGCATAATTGGCTTGAAACCACAAGGTGTGGCCACTACATAGTCCCTTCAAACTGGTTGGCGTTTCTGGAGTTGGAGGTGGGCTTTCCACTTTGTAATTGTCAAAGTGATTACATGCCACAGGTGGAGGTGTCTCTACCCTTGCAATGATATAGGTTTTTCTCTTTTTTTTTGCAGGAGAAGGAGTGATTTTTTTCTCACTCATCTTGTTTGATTGTTCTGACTCTTGGAATAATATATTTTTTACAAACCCAACAATCAATCATTATCTGTTGGTTGTTCCAACTGACAAAGTTCATAAATTTCCAAAGGAAGTCATGTGCAACATCAGCAACTACTCTGATAAAAAAACTGCAATACATACACAAAAAAATGTCTCAACAACAGCACTCTACCATCAACAATTGTATCACATCTCTGTAATTTCTATGATTGCTAATGTACATAAGTATCACAAATGTTTCAACATATCAAAGTTTAGAAACAACATGTAACAATTTGATTGTATGATAGAAAAGAAAGAAGACCAACTACAATTCAACAATCAACATAATTTTATAGACGCTACAATCAACAATCGTATCACCTTGGTAGACATTTATGTAATTTCCTCTATTCTTATCAATGTATGCAGGTTTTACCAATGTTTCAACACATCAAATTTTAGAAACAACAAGTAACAACTTGAACAAAGACAGAGTGCAATTCAACAATCAACATTTTTTTGAAGTTATACACACAAAACGCATACAAACAATAAAGTATGAGTAGTAAAAAAAGGGAAGAAACAAGTAGTCAGGTAAATATTGTCACCCCCAACATGATAATAATGAAAATACAAAGTTTCCTGGGAAACCTAGTTTTCTTGATCAGCAACTCATGTTAGGAGGTACTGGTGGAACACTCAGTATGGAATGCAAATCTGAAAAAAAATGGAATATAGATGAGTGCTATGAACTAATAATTGAAGAGGAAGAGGAGCATGAAGAAGAACAAGTGGACAAAGAAGAATCAACATATAAAAGAAATGAAACTCACAAGGAAGTAAAAGATGTCAATTCCGAGGAACATCAGAATCTATTGCTTTCTTTTGGACAACTTTTTTGCTGTAAGAAATGCAAGAACCTGGAAATACCATCCTATATAAAAGTTGAGATGGTCAATTATATATGTTCTACAAACATAAAAGTAAGTTGTGTCTGTCCTACCTGGAAAAGACATTGTCATGCACCATTTTTTATGGAACCTGAGTGAGTGGATCTTTTTCTTAACCAAGAAAAAAAATGGGGACAATATGATTCAATATATTATTCAACCAATGTATGGGCTGTGATAATTTGTCATGCTATATTATTCAACCAATGTATGGGCTGTGATAATTTGTCATGCTTTGGGTCTTGGACCAAAAGATTGTAACAAAATTTTGGGGTTGTTTGGTCTTCAATCAAGCTACAATTCTGATTGGTTCACAAAAATCAAACAAGATATTGGTTATATTATCCATGACCTAGCCCAGGACATTCTTGATGAAAATCTGTTGGAGGAAATAAAACTTGCTATGAAGGAACAAGAAGTATCATATGATGAATGGCAGAACCAGGATCCAAGTACAAAGGATAAAATCAAATTATCCATCTCCTTTGATATGGGATGGCAAAAGAGGAGTGCTCATGTATCATTTGATTCTAATTCTGGACACGCGTTTCTAGTGGGAAAGCATACCAGAAAGTGGGAAAGCATACCAGAAAACCAATATGCTATTTGGTTTGTACAAAAGTATGATCCAAATGCAAAAAACCCAAAATTGACAAAAAAGAACCTCCACTTCATGATTGTACAAAAAACTACCAAGGATCAAGTAAAGGCATGGAAGCATTTGGTGGTGTTCATCTTGTATCCAAAATTTGGAGACACAAGCTTGGTTATTGTATAAGTCAGATATGTGCTGACGATGACAGCAGTATCCAAGCACCAAAATTGAAGCAGGGTTGCTTGACAAGGATGACTGGCCACATGGTCCTCCAACAGCTTATAATAAACATGGTCCAAAGTTGTGTGATACTGGAAGATTGCCACTTGATATTTAAGTCATAAATACATGGTTATGTGATCCAAACCATCAGAAAAAGGTATTTTTTTAAAAAATGTATGCCAACAGATCACCAGCAACAAAGGTAGATGTACTTTGGATGGATAAGTAAGTACATTGACTATTTCCTTCAAAAGAACCAAAATTGTAATGAATTTGAAACTTTCCAAAAAATTGCAAAGGCTCCTCTGCAACATCTATTTGATTAGTACCATGTATATTGCAGTAATGATTTTTGTCCAGTACTAGCATATCAAGCAGGAACCAAAATTTCAGAAAAAAAGCGAGTATGGAAAAAACCAACAGCACTTAAAAAAAATCGAGAGATGAAAATACTTTGGAAAATTAGAGAAAGGGAATCCAAATTGGTCAGTGGCCCAAAAATGTCATCTGACAGTGTATTGGAAACTGACAAAACAAATTCTGTGGAGTGGCTGACAGACAAGGTTTTGAGGGTTGATCAGATGGACTTTGACGATGATGCAAACATCCATTCTGACACTTCTTAAGCTGATATGGAAAAAATGAAGTATGAAATTTGTTAGATAGATGTATAAAGTAATATTTTCTATGGGTGGTGCTTGTATTTGTCACAACTCTTTTGGTAGTGCCTGTTAAGTATCCAAGGTTATTGTTGACCTTATTGATGAATGATTGGATGTATCAGGTGGTCTGTAAGCATTTCTGGTGAATGATATGTTTGTACTTTGTTTGTTGTTTCTTCTTATTTTTATAGTTTTTTTTTTCTTTATTCACAATCAAGCTCAAATTCATGATCCTGGAATATTAGAGATTGTTCATGATGTTCTGATAAGTTAACATGTAAAGATGAATATGGAAGCAGGTGTGCATGTCTGTGAATTGAGTTCCCAAATTGGGATTTAGCTTTGGTTGCTTGAAATAGTAGTGAAACTTGTTCAGAGAGCTTATTTGCTGCATCACTATTAAATGTGATGTTTGAAGCCATGAGAATGTTTTTTACTGCTGTAAGTAGAGAGATATTATTATTCTGGATCTTGTCACACAATCTTATGACTTTCTGTTGCTCTGTATGAGCTTGAGAATTCTCATCCAAAACTGGTATGCACCTTGCAACCTTGTAATGAATATTTCAAATGGTAGACAGTCTTTGGACCAATAATGCGCCTCTTGGATAAACCTTTCAGCTTGGGATACTTGTTTCTTGAGCTTGCCAGGACCATCATAATGATTTCTTAGTGCTAGCATAGCTCCTCATCTGTCTTATAAAGAATCAAATGCCCTGATCCATTTGTAACTATCAAGTCCTGCAGTGCATTCTTTGATGATGTTGTACACCCTTTTATTGTCTTTGCGAAAGCAATCTCCAGTTAACAATGCATCATACATCAGTTCTTCATCATCCATCAATGGAACGTAATTGGTAGGTTTGTCTTTTCTAATAACATAATTCAATGGTATCCCTGTTGTACCTTTGATGGAACTAAGGTAGTTTGTCATACACTTCTCCCACTCAATCCATTTGTCAGCCTTGAGTCTACTGAGAGGAGATATATTGGAAGTAATCTTGTCCAATTGAGTTGTTCCAGGATTAGGTGGACCAACTTGTGACATTTGGTCTGTAGACTCCACATAGACCCAAAAATCATATTTTTAAATTATAAACATATTCATGAATAAATAATATTATATACTTCAAAAAATTGTTATATATGTATCCATATTTTAATACTTTTATACTATTGGAATATACACCCAGTATATATACATACTTAAATATATTATATTATGGCACAGCTGGCTTGTATTGGAATTGAATACAATGACGACCTGGCTGGTGCACTTTTTGGCATTGCAGGCTCACTCAACTGACAAAAATTGGCTGTGTTGAACCCAGATCTCTTCTGATCAATCTTGCAAAATGGTGCTGTTTGTAGTACCAATTTCTTGACACACAGCCATTTTTAACTAACAACCGCCAGTACGGTTCCATGCAGAAGCTCCTTGTGTATGGAACCATACAGGTAGTTGTTAGTTAAAAATAGCTGGTTGTCAAGAAATCGGTACGGTAAAATGGTATGTCCTTCCATCCTCACAAAAAAATAACACATAAAATTATAAAATTACTAGCTTTGATTAATTTGATTAAAAAAAATTCTGTCACAGTCCAGTACTGGACTGGTCCACCTAATCCTGGAACCACTCAATTGTTGTTTCTCAACATTACATTTTAAAGCCACATCCAATCATTCTTGTACAGTCCAGGCATCACCAGTTACATCCTCATTTGATGCATCTTGTCCATGATCCATCAGATGAGGGTATCTAGGCATTGCACCTGTGCTTATCCAATGTGTGCACCTCCTTTCTGAACAGGTAGTTTATTAATTTGATTGGTAACTTCTTTGACATCATCATATGTCATCATTTTTAAAGAGTTTATGGAATTGCATCCTTCATTTTGCATTGCTAACATTCCAGGAATTGCGAATCCACAGATAAGCAGTAGCCTTGGTACATGGCCAAATTGCTGAGCTTGGACCATTTTCTAAAATTTCAAATTGTCAAATCTAGTTCCCTTTTGAAACAATATTGTTATATAATACACTTCTCCCCTATATCTTAGGGTCTTTAGGAATGATAATAGTATAAATAAATGGTCCCGAGTGTCAGGACCTCTAAATGTATAAGATGGGACAGGAGTATGGGGACTGAAACCTTGAGTCGGGGATGATCAGTCCTTGCTCTTAGCCAATGGCTATGCTAGACATGTATGCCTTCAAACTGGACCCGTAGGACCTCTGCTGGTTGCTGGGTATGACAAACCTGGTGTGGTAAATCTATCACCCTATTAGCTAGCAAAGATTCAATAGTTCAACCCTGCACCATTTGACAACATAGTATTAAATTATATCAAGATCAATGTATAAACAGTGAATTATCATAGTATACTCCCAACTATTTAACATGGATGATCCAATTCAGGTGTTTGCTCATAGTTCTCCGTACAATTGGGTCTGATAAACTCTCCAGATTCCTTCATGAAGACAACAAGGAAACTTGCATAAAAGGAAAGCATTTGTAAAGGAAACTAATATTTTAAGAGGAATATTATCTATGGTAAAGTCATGTATCAGGATAACACAATAAAGAGAATAATATGAGTCAGGGACATATGGTGAAAAGTACATGTCATGATTACTCTTTCACCGCGACAGGAGAGAGGACCCAGTATAACTGTACGGACACCAAATCTACTCTACGTATACATCAGTATAC
>WKLE02000703.1:0-12951 GCA_014885115.2 Asterionellopsis glacialis
TTTGGTTGATTTACGTAGTGAAAGCATGTAAGTTTTGTGGGGACCTATAGGTCCCCAGAGTTTTCTCCAATAAGGGGATAGACCAAAGCCGCAATCCAATCAGATAATAGTACTTGGACCCTGACGTCACAAATGTCAACATACTGTACCTGGTAGTCAACCCATCAAATTCAATACCTTTCATGGCAAATAGGATTGGGAGTACTAAGCCTACGATATCTTTATGTAAGTTGAAACTATAGTAAGTTTCAACACAAAAATTCTGCAGCCTTCCAAAGCCTGGATGTAGTGCCGGCTGGAACTTCTTTTTTTCTCACCCCTCACCGCTCACCGCAACAACAACGTGAGGTTTTTCTCTTGCCAACGATGATGTCATCACACCGCAAAACAAGATCGTCAAGTGATTCCCATGGTGTTCGCAAAAGAATGAAGGTAGGTGCACTCACTGTGAGTGCAGCTTCTTCTGCAAAAACCAGGGGAACCACAGTGGAGCAACTTTTTTGCAATGCCCATGAAGGCATCTGGTGGTATTTTGGTGAACTTGAAGGCAACATCAGTGACATTGTTTCTGGCACTGGTGTGCCTTGGGAGAACATTTTACGACTTCTTGTTGCTAACAAATTCCTCACACCTGTAGTTACTTCCACTGTGAAGAGCTACAGGGTGAATATGAGGTTGATTGATGTGTTTTTTAATTCTTTGCTTTCCAATTATAGTTGAAGGTTGCAGATCACAACCATGAGGTACCGTGGTCAGACTAACAAATATTTTTTCGTCATGGAATTCCGCACCTTCAAAATCCAACAGCACAGCAGAATGCCATTAACAAAGCTGCAAGGAGATCTCCATTGAAGACTCTTCTGTGGTGTCTCCCTGGTGGTTGTACTGACGATACGCTGCATGCTGATTGTAGAGTTGAATGTTCTGGAATTCATGCACAACATTTGATGAGGCTTGTTGAACGTGAAACAGAAAGAAACGGTGGCAACAGACATCAAGTAGCAGCTCCTGCAGATTGACTACAGATAGAGCTGAGCAAGTTGCTGGACAAATTGAATTTGCACTAACTTTGAAATTGAATAACAGAATTAGGCTCTCATGTTCTGGTGCAACCAGTATTGTACTTCATGACCAATGACAGGGAAATGAAAGAGAGAGGGCAATTACACTTGTTTAGCAACACAATGGGGTTATCTTGATCTGTACCTAAGAGAGAATGAGAGAGAGAGGATTGCTTTGGCGGCATGTATGCAGACTTCATATGATTTTGGATTTTAAAAAGTATTTGGAAAAAAAGTGCTTCCAAGATGGTACGGTCAACTCAATAAAACAATCATGGATGGCAAATCAACTGATTCTTTAAGTCCCAGAAATTCCAGAATGGTTGGCTACATTGAGAAGATAGAGGAAGGGCACTCTTTCACCGACTAAGGAAAGAGAACCCAGTACAACTGTACACACCTCAAACTACTACACGTATACGTCAGTATACAATTATGTAATCTAGACGATTATGCTTGTTGGCAGAGGGATTGGAGGTCAAGGACGTGGCAATGGCTGCGGTGACCACCCTTGATCAACTCTAATGGCAACATCAGAGCAACGACATGTCAAAGGAGATCAGCATGCATTCGAAAAAACGGGGAATTCGCAAACCGGACAGTCAACAACTCATCAAGAATCTAACGAATGGTCCTTAATCGGCAAAAACAACAAGATCATCCAAAACTTCAGTACTGAGAAATCAACTTGCTACAAACTCCGGCTTCAGATTCATATGAATCTCCCAGCATACGAAAATCAAACTAACTTTGTTAATGTTCCAGCCACACCATCAAAAAATCTTCTGTACTGAACTTTTTTAACTCGACTCATCCCTGAATATCCTCAAATGGGAGGAAGAAGAAACTAAATCGATTTCAAAAACAAACCCAATTACGACACTCAATCAACTACCGACCTACAAAAAGTTGCTCTTGGACTGGATTGCAGGAACCACCGCATCAACTGATAGAAACAACAAACAAACACTCAAGTTCTTTATGTACATCGAGACATCGATTGTATACTCTGAGTTACGTGAGATGATCAAACCTTGGCTTGATGCTCATCACCATCGATTGTTTGCCACGAAACTATCTACAACCAATAATTGACTCTTAGCATGGGTGAAAGACAGTCATCCAGACTGGACTAGATTAGATGACCTTCAAGACAAATTACAGGAACTGATTGTACAAAACTCTGATAAATATGTAAGTTGCGAACTCGACCTCAGACCCCGCAGAACACGCATCGGACAAGGCCCTAATGCCTTATTCATTTGGGCCATTGGCATCACGTGCAGCCTCAGCAATGTTCAAGGATACATGCAGGCTATTTTGAAAGGTCTATCTCATCCCGAACAAATTCCAGATAGTTTAAAACACGTTCAGATCATTCCATTCAACCCAATCCCAGGCATTATTTTGAACAATGACCTCATTAAACTTGCTCGTGACCAGGTATGTGAACCCATCAAATTCAATACCAGGTACATCTTCCACAGATGTAATCACCTAGTCCTTGACAGTTAAGCTTTCCCCAGGAAGTGCGTTCTTGCCTTACGTGCTTAGCGCATTAAGAGTCTGTCCTTCCCTTGCGCTACTGGTAAGCACTATCCTTTACCTACATCGGTCTGAATTTAGAGCAAAGCTTCCTCACAAATTTGTTGATTCTTGTTTCGGTTGATTGTTACGATGGCGTTGGAAATAGAGTCCTAGCCATGAGAGAAGAATTTTTGTTTTCATGCCCTTGACCCACAACCAACACTACGTCATCTATCAATCAAAACACCATAATGCATGTCCCCGCAGGCCATCCATGACCATTCCTGCGGAATGGAAGCAAGAATCAACAAAGAAAACCTCATGATATTCCATATACTCTATACAATTGATTGATCTATATCAATCCGTCTTTGATCGTTTATCGATCCATCTTTTATTTCGATTACTCATTGAACCTACTCAAAACAACATTAATATTCTTGATTACAACATACATTGTAATCCGTAAAAAAAAAAAAAACTTTCATGCTATCTACTCACATCAGCTCACGGAATACTTTCTAACAAAACATGTCCCACAACATAACATAAACACTATAAAATGACAACACTACCAATTACTAGAATCAATCATTCCATGGAAAAAAAATTATTATCTTCCTGCCATCCGTAACGTACGACTAAACAATATAACAACCATGCTATTTATTTAATGCCAACTATAATTACAAACAATTATACTCCAAACAGCAATTAATCAATCATATCAATAATACTCTAGTCCATACCAAGCTCACCTGGAAACAACCGGGACTCAAATACACTACTAATCACCACACAAAATATACACGTCCTCACAAAAGCCACGGCGCCATTCTATCTTATACCAAACCCAGTAGAATTATACACAAGAATCCTACAAGGGTGGCAAAAAAAAATCTTATCACAACACTTCCACCACCTCTCACAATATTGATGCCTGCACCATCAAGAACAACTATTGATAGCCACTGCCGTCAATACTATTACTTCATAAATATTGCTCATCGCGCCTTCCTCTACTACCAACAACACTCAAACAAAATCTCCGACCATGTCCTTTGAGACTCTACCTTACAACTACCAAGTCGAAGCTGCTGGTACTTTCAGCAAATTTGGAAAAAAAACCTATCTTCCCCAATGGATTTAGCCCCATTGAGATTTGGAGTAACCCCACTTGTAACAAATCAGCACGGCTAAACTTACTCTTGAGCCAGCGTATCATTGGCATTGCATTCTTCCATGATGGCCAAGTGATCATTCTCAACAATTTAGAACTCACCAACTTTGACGAGAATGGCCAACCAACTACCATAACTGGTAGCCTTACCAACAAACTCTTCCCTCCCTCTCCTACTACCATGGACCTCAACGATGCTCTAGGCAACCTCTTGTATCAAACAACCCTACAAAATGCAGTCACATCATCCAAATGGCCAACGGCACCTGAAACTCTCTCGATGACAAAGCTCTTCCATTCTTGGATACCTTCGATGAGACTCCAGACATAAAAAATTTTCTTCAAGGAAATAACCATTTAACGCTCTATCCACAAGCCATTCCTCTCACCACCCATCACCCTATCATTGAAGGCAATATATCTAGTACCAAACAAGTTCTAAAAAGCTTTGCCGACTATCATCCAGCTGCCCGAGAAGCTGCCCAGGCATGGGACACCATCTGGAACAAAACCAATAATTCTCCACTCCCAAAAGACTTCATTGACAATATTCCATCTGTACTTCTCCCACCTAAGCAACATGACATACCAAGCATGTACAACAAACTTACAACCACTATCAAGTCTTGCTTCCCATTTCAGCAAGAGTACATCTCCTGTCAAGAATGTGTCCTACACAAAGCCCAAGTTGCAATATCACTATTCAATACCAAAAACCCTGACAAATACCAACAACACTTACCTAACCATGTAACTCCACTACCTACAACACCTTCAACATCAGCAGTGTCTGTAGACACATCCTCAAAACTCAAAACCACCATCTGAAGTAAAAATAGTTTCAAAAACTGACAGAGAATCAGCAGTCACAACTCTATGCATAAAACAATGCCTATATCTATTCGGCAGCTATCCCGTTGCTAATGAATTTGATGAAAAACATATCCATCAACCAAAACTCAATACTGAATTCACGGAATCTCCGACAATGTCCAGCACACTTGCAAGGGATGAAATCAATAACCATATTGATTCCATCTGTGAACTCTGAAAATCAGGACGTGACTATCTTGAAAAACTTACATCCATTCAGGACCTCGCACATGCAGAAATATCTGCGCTAAAAAACTTTTCCTGGATCAACAAAGACATAGTCCACGCAGAAAAAACATTACAATACAAACTTAGCATCTTCAACTTTCTTCCAAAACAAGATACTATAAAACCTCACGGACGACCTAGAAGCTGATCAAGATGAACTCCTCAACACTGACAATCCCAATTGTCATCGTCGCGCAACAAAAATGAATATATCCACCAGAAGATTGTCAACAATTGATGATGTTCTCTCCACAATCGCTAATCTTGACGCAATCCTTCACTTTTATTTTGATCACTCAGACCAGACCAGCATCCCATGTCTAGCTGACATCATAAGCTCTAGGGGCTTCGATACTTGGTTTTCATCCAATGAAAAACACTATCCTCACATACCAGCTATGCTCCTCACGACAAGCCTACAAAATATTCTTTCAGCCCATGTTGATGTCGCATATAACCCAACTTATCTACACTTTATTCAAAATAATAAAGATTTCCCCTACAAATCCATAGAAAAACCTTCTTTAGCATACACAGAGGTAATCTGCAACCTCCAAATCTGTATTGCACAATCTACTCCAGGCATTTTCGCTACAAAATCATCGACCGTCGACGTTGCCGCTCAACTTGGCATGTACATCACCGATAACAAAACAAATAACAATCGTCAAAAAACTTCAGACCGCTCCAATAACACCTGAGATACCGCTACTAAGCAAGGTAACACCCCAACAGATAAAAAAACAATGGCGTTTGCATCTCTCTCCCCTTTTGTCAAGAACAAAACAAAAAACACTGTTTATATTTTGCGTTAGAAGGAAAATCATGCACACACGGATCCCAATGTAATATGGTACATATACCTTACAGTAACATGGATCCCAACATGAAGACATCAATCACAAACTACATCAATAGCACCCCAGGCATTTCCCTGTCCTCAGTCTATGCATCAACGGAAAATCAACTCGCTGATGCAACAAAATCAACCAACACTAATCCCCAACAAAATAATCAATCTAACACCAGCAAACCTAACGACACACACAAACAAAAATCGTCGACTGCAACAACAACTAAAAACAATACATCTTGCTCAACCATATCCACAATTACTAATGAAACTTGAAACACCAGACCGCTGACTAGTACATCATGGACACCCATTGATCCAACACGTAAAATAAATGCAGATCTTTTCCAATCGAACCCTAATATATCTTTCATCACCAAAAAAACTTTTTCCCTATTGCATCAAAAAATGAACACATTACGTACTACTCAGGCAAGGCAACTATCAAAAAACAGTACCCATAATATACTACCCAAGAAAACCGATATCAACAATATAATGGAAACCAAACTATTTACACACAATCCAATGGACGATATACCCATATATATCATCCAACCCAACATACCGATACCAAAAATCATCTCTTCCCAAACTTCACAACCTCCAACAAAGTCACATCCACAACAAAATACATCACAACTTACTTATACAATCAAACCATCACTTACAAATACAAAAAAAAATACACACAACACACCATCTACAACCAAAAAAATACCATTTAACAACATACCAACTACACTCAAATGTACTCCAGGTAAGCAAAAATATCCAGCAGGAACTAAACTCATGTCATCAAAATCAAAATTTGGCAGACTTTCAAGACACCATAGCTATTTAGTAGAACCAAACTTCCACCACATACTACTACAAAAATTTAAATCATCATACTGTACGCAACACGACCTACAAGCTTTATTTCTATCCATACCGAATTCAACACGACTGTACAAATCATGGCTTCAGTCAACATCTACTAACTTCCAATCCTTACATCAATACAATATCTTCTATGAGAAACAACAATCTATACCCACCAAAAGACTCCAATTATTACTAGCATGTTCCATCCACTACGATCTCAATATGGGCAACGTGATGCGATACCTTGGCAATAATTACACTGGCAACCACAGAAATGTCCAATCCATTCTAAAAATATCTGACCCTTAACAACTACTGCAGATTATATATCTATCAAGTGTATATTAATCTACGGTACTCCCTCTCGTCTTAATCATTACGAGACACAGAAAAACTGCATATCATACTTGAACTATGGAAACCACCCATCATTCAACAAATATCCTGATTGAACAGCAAAAATCCTAAACAAAGAAGACAAACACAATTACACAATATTTTTACCTGAATGGATAAAATACTTCATACCCAACGCACACTTCACTCCTCAAGGATTAGTCGTACAACTGGGCAAAAACGATCGCCTAGTATATAATGGCACCTTTCGTGTACAACCAGATTCTATTGCAATCAACGACTTGGTGACAAAACATACTGAACCAGAAATCACTTTTGCCACCAAATGGAAAGCCCATTTAACTTGAATCTACAACCTACGCATCACCTACCCCAATCAGGACATACTCCTTATGGACGATGATGTAGCAGGCTGTTTTTGCCAACCAAAGCATGCACCTGATATCATTTCTGCAATGGCATTTGCAGGAAATGGATTTGTGGGCTTCCCATGTGGACAAACGTTTGGAAGCCCTTTTAGTCCATCCAACTGCAAACCCTTCCAGCGCGCTCGCCAGCTCTTAATTAAATCTATATTTCATAATTCAGACATTTTACAAAAACATGACAATTTAGTTAAAACGGTTCAATATTCCAACCCGCCATCATCAGACACCAATTTCACCCAAGCAATACAAGACTCCATAAATAAAGGCATCTTAGGACCCAATGGCCAACCAGTCCCTACGGAATCTCATACTCACGTAGATGATAGTATGATGGCAGATATCCGCAAAAGAGTACCACGCACACTAAAAGCTAGCATCGAAAGCCTTTATCTAGTTTTAGGCGAACCAAACACAAAAATTTGTCGTGATGAGATATCTCGCAAAAAATATGATGACCTTGTGGTTCATTACAAATGAACACAATGCGGTCGAACCATCAACACAAGGAAAATGATCGTGACCCTTCTGGATGAAAAACGTTCAAAAATATTAAAACAACTCCAACCTTATCATCCTGGTAGGAAATCAGGTACAGTACTAGAGCAAGTACATCTTTTAGGTATCCTCAATGATGCTGCTATCATTTGCCCTTGGGCAAAATTCCTATATCTATCATTATACGATCAACTAAAAAGATCCCTAGCAAAAAATGGCAAACGATTAAATCATAAAATACTACACAAACACTTTGAATATCTAATAAATCATGAGGATACAACATGGATCAATAGTAATAAACTACAAAAATACCACTTTCTGACAGGTTCAGATCTAACCACAGCAAAACTACTTTGGAAATCAAAAACTGCATATTATTACGACACCATCTCCCGCCGTATTATTAATGCCTGAATCAACATTCTATCCTCCAATAGTCCTAGATGGGAAATACCAATCGGCTTCCTTATTGATCAGAACCCAACATTCGAACAAGTTGGTGATTCATGCATCTATGGCAGTGGAGGCTTTAGCTATGACCTCAACTTCAAATTCCACCATAAATGGCCGGATCATATACACCAAAAAACAATAAAGTTCAAAAACACAATCACAGATCAAATCATTGACATTAACAACTTAGAATACGCCATTCTAATCATTGGATATGCAGGCTCATGCCTTGCCTTACAGCACATGCAAAACCCTCCTCCACACCCAGCACTCCTCCAAAAAGTGGACAATAAAGCTACAGAGTCATGGACCAACACCGCATCCACAGGCTCTCCTACAGCAAAATTACTGTCCATAATCCTATCTTGTTTCATGATGCACAACTCCAATTTAGGAACCAATGCACAATATATCAAAGGAGAAAAAAAATGATTCTGATGCCATTTCATGCATTTATCAATATGAAGACTCACATGAACGTTTACTTACTTTATACCAGGACAACCCCCAGCTGACATCATGTCGATTATACCTGCCCAGTGCCAAACTGCTCTCAGAGATACACTCAGCATTGTGCATGGGACAAATAAGTTCACTCAAGAAACCAATAATGCTCGGACAGCTGATAAACAAGCACAAGTCTTTATAAACTTGTGTAAAAGAAAACATCTTTTACCCAACCTATCAGCCTCTACAAATGGCGTACCCATCATAGACATTGAGGCAGTCAATAATATTATGGCATGCTTTCTCGTAGACCTACTACAAGGCAACAATTTAGATTTATGAACAATAAAATACAAAACAGCTGAACGATACATGATGGCAGCAGCAAGGATCTGCACCTGCGGAACACCACGCCTTCACGATCCCCGTCTTGATGAGTGTGGAAAAGAATTCCACAAAATTACTCACATCAAACTGGAACAAAGACGTTGGGAATCAAAAGTTGATAAACAAAACCCAGTCACAAAAGCTATGATCGACCATATGCTCACTACTGTCAACCCACAATTCCCTGACTCTCTCAACTCCACACTTGCTGATTGGCACATTATAGGCAAATATACAAGTTTTCGCATTTCCAAATGGGCCCAACCTGATAAGAATTCAACCTATCACAAATGCCAGCTATCACCAGATGGTGATACTCTTGCGTTTCAATTTGATGACATCCAATACTTTGGCAAACATGACACTCGTATCTTACAAACTAGAGAGCACCCTCTCATCCTCACCCATATCGTTTGTGTACAATACTGCTGGCAGTTTCAAAAAAACAGAATCAAAGGAGAAAGAAAATCCTTTTCCCGCAATGAGAATGACCCTCTCCATTGTCCCGTTTGCGCATCTCTTCAAATACGTGAACGATTTCTTCGATCCCCTAATTTACCCAAGGATCACCCTTTATCATTCTTCTGACCCACCCCATCATCATCACCCGTACTCATAAAAGCACACCATGTCTCCAAACACCTCCAGCATGTTGCATCACAAGTTTACAACATCACAGATAAAAAAAACTCAAACTATATTCACCACATTCAATCCGGGTAGGTGCCTGCATCATGCTACATATAGCTGGCGCAACCAAAAAAGACATAAAATTTCTCCTTCGCTGGCGCTCCGACTCTTTCATGGAATATCTACGAGATATACCTGAAACCTGTCACATCATGATACAATACGTCAATAACGTCAAAAATTGCATACACTAACTATCAACACTACTACGATCTCTTACCACACCTGAGGTTTTTACAATTTCCTCACCACTGTTCCCATCAAATGTATGGGCTGGAGTCAGTCAGAGGCCTTATAGGCCTCTATCCGAATCTTTGAATTCTCCTAGCTAACTATTTGTCGTGGTTCACCGTGGTCAGTGGGAGTCAAGGATCCTTTTTCTTGAGAGAAAAAGAATTTGTTCTAATCTCAGATCTTTGTAGCAATAAAAATAGTAGCTTACAAACATCCATCAAAATGTAACAAATCTACTTTCTTGTCTGTCTGTCTGTCTCTTTCTAGCCTCCAACTCATGCACGTACAATGGGACAAGGTGGCGTAAGGGAATCTCCGATTCTTGGCAGTTAAGCTTTCCCCAGGAAGTGTGTTCCTGCCTTACGCGCTTAGTGCATTAAGAGTCTGTCCTTCCCTTGCACTACTGGTAAGTGCTATCCTTTACCTACATTGGTCTGAGTTTAGAGCAAAGCTTCCTCACAAATTTGTTGATTCTTGTTTCAGTTGATTGTTATGATGCCGTTGGAAATAGAGTCCTAGCCATGAGAGAAGAATTTTCATTTCCCCCCTTCCCACACCGGAGTCAAGGATCCTTTTTCTTGAGAGAAAAAGAATTTGTTCTAATCTTGGATCTTTGTAGCAATAAAAATAGTAGCTTACAAACATCCATCAAAATGTAACAAATCTACTTTCTTGTCTGTCTGTCTCCTTCTAGCCTCCAACTCATGCATGTACAATGGGACAAGGTGGCGTAAGGGAATCTCCAATTGTCCGGAAAAATGAGCACTTTTATTGGCTCCTGAGCATGAAAAACGAGCACCTTTTAGTGCTTGTTTTTCCTGGTATGCAATGATATCTCTGCTGTACAATTTGGTACAGACCTACAAGAGATATCATTTTTTGGTGGAAAAACAAGCACCTTTTAGTGCTTGCTTCTCAGCCACCTATTTTCTACAAGGAAACCTTGGTACATGCTTTATTACTTTATTACATTTGGGTCTTATGACTCGTAAGAATAAAATTTACATTTTGAAGAAGTAAATTTACATTTTGGGTCCTTTATAATATTTCATATTAATTTTATGTGTTTACAGTAGCTTGTCTGTATCAAAATTTCAAAAAAATCGAGATGAATCCCAACGATGTCCCAACAATGTTAACCCAGGACATGGATGTAACTGGGGTAGAGCACATCATTGCAATACTTTTTGGACACACATGAAGGAACAAAAGGCGACCACTTGTCTCAAAGCTGCTGAACGACCACATTCCTTGGATATGTCTTGATTTGATACTAGGGAGGTTTAAAAGGCATCAACAACACAACAGAAGGAAAAGAAGAGAAAAAAATCATGATTCACAAACAAAAGAGAAGGCAAGACATGCTGGAGAAGAATACACCTAATCTATTTGACAAGAACGATCCTTCCAAACAACAATAAGTTATACTACTCTTCATTTCAACTGTATGCAACGTTTATTACAACTGCTTTGATTCCCGATTGTATGGCATTTGAACTTCGTCCGATTCAAAAAAATATGAAAACGAAAAACCAACAATCAGCTGCCGTTCATCTCTGCTTGTCTTCACATGCATATATGCTTCCACATACACACCCGTGTAGCTAGTTTATAAGATAACATACGGTACTCATCGTACCACAGTAGACTTTTTGGAATGGATGTTGTCTAGCTCCTATACATTCAAATGATGAACTGAATCATTGTCAAATCATATAAAGTGCACAATTCTGTTGTTGTGAAGGAGAGGCATACACAAGCCAGTACACTAAACTGTAATTCATTCATTCATTATATATATATTTTAGTACCTAAAAGATAAAAAGGTAAGTGCAATTATTCCTGCATGCACCACTCCTTTCATCTCACAGTCTGTTATTATATATGCAGGAGAATTCATCTCACAGTCCGTTATTATATATGCAGGAGAAGAAACCCTATTCTTCTCTTCTTGTCCCTTTTCACGTTATACCTGCAGCGCCATGTTGCAATACACAATTCTTACGCTCTCTTCTTCTCAACAACATAATCATTAATGTAATTAATATTCAAGTTATCATCATCCAAGTACTAATCATTCCTAAAAATATCATCCAAGTCCCGCTTAATTGCATCTTAAGTAGGAGGCTGTATTTGGACAATGAGGACAGAAAAAGAAGCCTTTGTCTGGCTTAGTACAATCAGGACAAGTTACATTGGTTCCACCCATAAATACATCCACTTCTAAACTGCAGAATTCTCTTGGAAGAATGCCTGTCAGGTCCGCATTGTTCTTAAGGTATAAATCCTCTGCGTTTTGGATAGTGAAAGAATATGTAGGGGTGAACAAACAGAAAATTAACACCTCGCCATCTCTTGACTTCATATTTGTTGATCAAGAACAGATCAAGAGTCTACAGAAGTTTCTCAACTATTTACGTACCTAACTTTGTAAGGAGCCCTAGCTCCAAAGGAATCGAACCAGTTAAAGTGTTGTTGGACAAATACAAATACACTGCATTGTAAATTTACAAAAACATTAGAATACGGAAAAAGGAGAAAACAAGATTGGTAAAGAATTTTGAAATTACCATTCAAATTAAAAATGTAATCTGGTTCTTTCCTTATATATACCAAAGTTTCTCAACTATTTACGTACCTAAGTTTGTAAGGAGCCCTAGCTCCAAAGAAATTGGGCCACTGAAATTGTTGCCGTACAAATTCAACCTCCCTGCATTGTAAATTTACAAAAAAATTGAAAAAGGAGAAAACAAGATTAGTAAAGAATTTGGAAACACCATTCAAATTTAAAATGTAATCTGTTTCTGACTTCATATGGTGCCCCCAATGCACGAAACAGAGGCTTCTTTGGTGCTCTCAACAACATGC
>WKLE02000704.1:0-32669 GCA_014885115.2 Asterionellopsis glacialis
TTTCTAGAGTACTCTTTATGCCATAGTGACTCAAAATCTCTAATGTCCAGATTATTTCTAACTGATCTCCGAGGGACCCCGAGGATATCTGGTAATACCTTTACCAGGTATGTAAGTTAACAGGTACACATTATAATGTAGCAGCAGCCATGTTTTTTTTTTTACTATTCGATTTAATATATTTATTTTATTAATACATGAATAATTTTATAAGTCAGTTGCTGGACAGGTAGTCTTATAGTTTGAGTACTAACAGGAACAAGTTGTACAGGTAATTGAAGGTACTGCAAAATAGCTGGTACAGCATGTACCAGATACTAACATACCAGGTACTAGTAGTACCAGGTATTGTACCAACAAGTGTTTCTTAACCCTTATTAGGTACCATGTATGTACGTTGTAATTCCTACATACAGATTCCTGGTACAGTACAGCATTGGGTGTAATAAATAAGACAGTAGTGTTCGTAAGAACACGAACAACTCCAATTATACTAATTTAAGAAATGGGTTTCTACCTGAGAACATGTACTTTCTTATTCGGTAATTGTACTACCTGGTATACCATTTACGTAAACAATTCATACAAGATAGCTGTACGAACCTTGAAATTGCCGGTGTACCTAATTAATGTTTCTTGGCGCCATCGAGGAATACATATACCCCAAGATCCTGGTCAGTGGGTGGGCTGGGATGACTGATGTACCAGGTAGGAACTTGTACTACAATGCGGTCTACCTGGTACTAACTGGTTCTAAGCCTTCTTCATTTATATTCATACAATTTTTTTTTAAATAGATTAATACATATTGATATTTAGTACATTTTTGAGATAGTTAGTATATATACTATAACAGATGTATGATTTAAGGAACCCTCCACTTTTTTTTAAGTAAACAGATGCTGCGTACTATGTAAGGTACGTGGTACAGGTAGGCTCTCTAATTAAAAGAAGTTCAGCCATACAGTGAAACAGTACGGTAGGACTTTCAGTATATAATAATTTTTAACAAGAAAAAAAACATCAGATCGTTTTCGCGCACAGGGACCGGAAAACGTTGACTAGAGAGAGGTCCTAATCGGACACCAGAACTCAAAAGAGAGGACTAACTAGGGCCTCTAGAGTAGGTCCTAACCACCTCTGTCTCTATCTAGAAAAACGACCGGCTACAGGGTTCCGTCTGCAAGAGCTCGTGAATCTGAATTAAATAAAGGACGGGCGAAGACGAGTCGTTGTTTTATGTCAGTATCAGCATAGTCTCTCCTCTTGTATTTCTTCGCCCTTCTGCTGATACTTCATCGCAATATTGATTTCAACGATGAACGCACCGCAGACAAAGAAGAAAACGACTGGCCTATATTTAGATGAATTAGTCACAATGAGGCTCCAGTCAGGTTGGGGTAGACCTACGGGACCAGCTGAACCTCCTGGTGTTATGCCTGAGCTTCACGAGCGTATTGCTGCCATCAATAGAGATGATAAGTCAAGCAGTAAATGGAGTGCTGTCTTGGAAAGGTGTAAAAGTCACCCAAAAGAGGTCATTCGCTCAGATCGAAGAGGGCGGACATGTTTGTCTGCTGCATGTGCGAAAGACCCAACCGTTGAGGTAGTTCAAGCGCTCCTCAGGGAATGCCACTTTGGAACAGATGCGCTGAGAGATAAGCACGGACGAACAGCCTTGGGGATTGCAATTAGTTCGCACGCTTCTCTTGAGGTTATAGAAAAACTAGCTAGCCGGGGGAGGACAGTAACGGTATCTGACCACGGCGGTAATGCACCGCTTCACCTTGCATGTATGAATAATTATCGATATGGAGTTGAAAACTTGGTCCGTACGTTACTCAAGGTAGATCCTGAAGTTGCGAAGCTGGAAAATAATAAAGGCAAGATACCGCTGCATCTAGCCTTAGAGGCAAAGGCTTCTGCAGAAGTTATTGAATTATTGGCAGAGGGTAAGCTCCCGTCGCGCTCACTGGATGTGTTTCCGAATTTTCTGCAATCAAATAACCATAAATGCTCAATTTTTTCTGGGTCTATCAGCTGGTCCTTTGTACGTAAACCTGGCTCTTACAAACTGTTTAATTAACTTCTTTCCTTCTATCTTTGAAGTTTATCCCGAAACTGTTGTAAATGATACATGCGGCTATACACCACTGATGATGGCAATACAATACAATGCCACTATTGAAGTATTTCGTTGTTTGGTGCAAGCCAATCCAGCGGTTACCCTTAAAAGGGATGAATGTGGACGTCTTCCTCTACGGCGTGCCTTGGAATTTAGATGTGACAATCCAGGTATCATTGATTTACTCTGTACTTCCAAAGAGTCTGTCATGGAAACCGATAAGATCGGACGCAATGCATTACACTTGGCGTTAGAGTGGATTACAATCAATCCGCTCATTATTAAGACTCTTTTAAAACAGGCTCCACAGGCAAGTCGTATACATAGCCCCTGCACTGGCACACCTCTACAAAGGGCTTATCAACGCTATTCAAGGGCTATACGGAATGTAGAATATCATGGACCGTCGGCCAGTAGAGAGTCAATACGAGACATGGAAGATTGGTGGGATGTTGCCTGTGCAATTTTAAGGGCTGCGACATCCCACAAAGATGACGACAAACGTGCCTTTACGAAAGAAGGGGAGTGGTCGATATTACACGCTGCTATAGCAACAAACTCTCCTATTCAGGTTTTCAAAACTATCATGAAGTATAATTTTGGAGAGGTAAATTTCCCGAACCAAGATGACCAGTATCCATTAATGCTAGCTGCTATGATGAAAAAAAAGGACAATAAAACCAAGGAGGCCATTCTTAACTTACTTTTAGATGCAGATTGTTCCCAAGCTTGTGAGGCGCCTGACAAAGACGGCAGGTATGCACTTTCAATGGCTGCTGAAAGTAACGGTATTTCCACAAATGTATTGTACAGAATTCTTTTCGGTAATCCAACTGCTTTGCGAATTGTTGACCCAGTTCATAAGATGTACCCCTTTTTGATTGCGGCTTTACCGAGGAAGACACCCGAAAACAAGGCAGACATAGCCTCAGCGTGTGTAATGCAAACAAACTGCATATACGAGTTGCTGGTGGCGGGACCCGACGTCCTGTCATTTACCATTGACATGGAATCGGGGTCTCATCCGTGACATAATACAGTGTAATATTATAGATAGATTTTCTTCATCATCGATTTGCCATCTTTTCACCTATCTAACTTACAGGGCAACAGTCTACCGCGTAACTTTTGCATTCTACCATGAAGAAATCTCATGTGATTGAACGAAGAGTGATTAATAATGGAAAAAGGTGGTACTGTATGTTTTTAAAAATGATGGGTTATTTGATTTTTTTTGTAAATTATATGGTACGAGTTTTGTTCGGTTCAATTAAACAGCTTGCTCTAGCAAAGGCTGGTTTTCTCTAGGTCCAGAGTATTCTGCTTGTTCGTCTTCGTATGAATCTTCTTGGTGGTAGTAGTCGCCATCGTTCACTGGGTGGAAAGCATTGCCAGCGCCGATTTTTGCTTCTTCGCGTGCCTTCTTTTGCTTTTCATGTTCATACCTTAGGTAGCGTCCATTGAATGTTGCAAAGAATACAGTTGCAACGGCATGGAGGACGATTAAGAGATAAAACGAAAAGGTATACTGAGGTCTCTCGTACATTTCCTCTTCGTACATATCTTCTCTTCCAACGTCACGGAGAGCTTTAAAGAAGGGAATAAATGCAGCACTCAATAAGTTTGAAAAAAGCTGTTGAATCACCAAGACAGTGTTTTCACTAATTGGATACACGACTTCCACTCCAAGTTCCGTGGAAACTGGCTGCAGTGGACCGACGAGTACAGCAACAATAATGAGTGCCCATCGTAGATCACCGCCGCGGTCAGCGTCAAGACTAACGCCACACTCTGCGAGGCCAAAAGCTCCTAGAACGAGCATGGCAACAGTAACGGAGTAATATGCTCGAGACTTGTCAGTTTGGCCTCCAATGACAAGACTTGAAATCATGATAACAGCCTGGAAAGATCCTCCAACAATACCTACAAACTCTCGTCCAGCTCCGTTTAAGCGAACAAGGTAATCCATAAATGTAGAAAGTGTGTTAATGACAATTCCAGAGGCGGTAAAAGACACGAGGCAATGAATGAATCCGGGTCGTGCGAAACAAGCCCTGATTGACATAATGACTTGGTCGTCACGAATGTCGATATCGAGGTGGTTTGGTGTGACAGTTAATACTGGCTCAGCCATGTCTTCAATGGTGCCAGCTCCTGGGAGTGCAGACCTTGGATATTCATAAGGATTGTAATGAGAATACGATTGCTGATAGTAGTATGGATCATAAGATGGATCTTGAGGGATGGGTGGATAGTAGTAACCTGGTGGAGGTTGCGGAGGATATCCAGGATATTGAGGAGGATAACCAGGATAACCGTAGGGATACTGCATCTGAGGGTGCATGGGAAGTCCTGGTGGCATACCTGGATAGTATGGATTAGGCGCATAAGGCATTCCTGGTGGCACACCTTGGTGTGCAACAAAAGCCTGCCCTGCAACACCTTCTTGCTCCTCGTCATCTGGGGAGTAAAGATTTTCGTACAAGGGAGATTCTTCGCGATCGTCGCTTTCTTCGACGTCTGGTGCATGTTGTCCAACTGGTCCAGGCATCATCGGCGAAGGGGCTAGAGCATACAAGGTGGACAATTGCTTCTCCTGTTCGTAAAATTCTTCTGTGCTTCCAGGGAGAGCAGGTGAGGGAGCTTCGATATTCGGTGCTTGATTTCTATTCGAAGATGCTGCTGTCCTACGCCGTGTATTTCCGGACCCAGATTTACTTGATCGTTTGGACCTACGACGAGATTGACTCTTGGATGATGATGCAGGCTTTGCATCCGCCCTGGTTGGAGAGTTTTTGGTGGCACTTTTTGAGGATTTTGTCTTTTCCTTCCTGCCTGCGCTGATTTCTGGTTGAAAAGATCTGACAGATCTCCAGATTGAGTCAGCCATGCCGGGTATATTGATTTCCAACGTTCCTCTAATCACACGTGCAGTATCCGAAGGTGGTGTTGGCGGGGCATCCTCAAATTGTACCAAGGTACCCATAAACATTAGTGTCGAGATGATACTTAATAAACCAAAGTACGAAGGAATATCGTCAGCGGTTTCCACAAGAAGAGTTCCGAACACAAACGCGCATCCAATACCAAGTTGGTTGGCATTAAGAGCAACACCAGTCGCCATGGTACGTTCTTTTTCGGGAAACCAAGAGGCTGACAAAAGTGCAGGGGTACATTGGTAAAGAGGTTGAGAGAGACCAACAAGGAAAAATCCCAAGTAGACTCTCCACCCGTCCTTTCCTTTAATCAGGTCACTGGGTAAAATTGGTGGAAGGCCACCACTCTTAATGATACTACCAATCATGAGCAATAAACCGCCAAAGATGACGGTGCGACGCAGGCCAAGTCGGGACAAGATGATTGGTTCGCATGCACTGGCAAACGCATTGGAAGCCAAAAACACAGTGACGAGCAATTCGGGATCAACATCTCCATAGGCTTCACTTGTCAACACAGCAATGGGAGCGACAGAATAACACGTCCAATCAGATAGAAGGTTGAGCATCGACATGTAAAATAACATCAACCACCTACGATTGTACACTTTGAAGCCTGTGCTCGATGAATAAACCTCATCCTGTCCTGAAGGACCTTCTCCATGTCCACCCCCCTTGGCAACCGCTGCCCCCGCACTGCGACTACCCTGTTGAAGAGATCTTCCGTTGGAATGGGAGTTATTGCCACCAGCGTTTGCTCCTTCTCTACTAGCATTCAGGGGGGCTCCACCTGGTCCACCACCAGCGGTAGGGAAGGAACTAGAAGCATCACCTACGCCACCAGCAAATTGATGGCCAAGCTGTTCATCCGTGTCATCGTCACTATAAACAAGAACACTCTCACTAGTAGACCTGGAGTTCTGCGAGTTGAAACTGTCGTCTCTACGTGGATGTCCACCGTGTGGAGCATATTGGGCGGGATAGTTTGGGGCCATGTTTGTAGATCCGTATCCTACAGGTGGGCGAGCATGGTACATGGGCGGTACAAATTGAGGAGCCGATACAGCAGCTCCTCCTCCTGCCGCCATCCATGCTGCCATTTGCTCGGGCGAAAATGGTTGTGGTTGTGGATGGGCAACACCCCGAGCATCAAGATTGGCATGGTCATTTGCAATAGGTGGTGGCGAAGCTTGGGGGTGGTGATGAGGGGGGCTTGTGAATACACGGCCAGCAGGCATACCGGTTTGAGGAGTACTTCCATCGGCTGTTTCCATTCCAAGGGTGGGCGATTTCCGCCCGGAGGGAGTGTTACCAGTGTTACTGTTGCTTCTGCCGACATAGTTCTTCTTGGAGGAGGCAACATCACGAAGTTCGGATCGAACACTGGGGTCGCTCGTACTTGTTTCGCCACTATCATCTGATGATTCACCAGCAGAGACTCCAGTCGTATTGGCAACCCGACGATTGTACGATCCCTCTGCAGCACCACCACTTTCGCTGTCGGAACTGCTTACCAAAGAACTCACAGAATGCATTCTCGTAATTTGATAACCCTGGTGCATTTCGGGTGTAAACCGCTGCTCCACACTCGTTGGAGGGGGCAACAAGGGTGATCGCCGAGAGGAGGGAATCCCTGACCCTTCTTCTGTCCAGTCATCGTCATCATCATCATCGTCAGAAAACGACAAACTGGCGTCGCTTTCTCTCCTCTGGAGAGATCCCGGTGGTCCTGGAAATAAATCCGCACGGGCGGGTGCCGAGCTGACAGAACCATCACACGAAACTGAATAAGGCCGACTACTCTTTGGACTTGGCAAATGCTTGGCAAAGTATGAACTTTCTCCATCGGAAGTGTCCGCTCCAGAAGTATCTTCACCCTCTCCATCGTCAGGTGACACAGTTGGGCGTTGTTTGGACTTGATCAAATTTCGATTACCCGTCGAATCAGACGAATTGTATCCTTGCGTCAAGGCTTCGGCCTCTTCCATCTCATCCTTACCACGATCTAGTGACACAACACGAGATCTGCTAATCGATTTGAACCTCGGTTGCAATTTTACTTCTGTAGCTTCAGTTTCATCATCAGCAGCAGCTTCCACAAAAGACGATGAATCCGCAACGGCTGCTGGTGCGGCTTCCATTGCGCCGCTGTTGAGAGTTTGTGGAGGAATTGGTTCGTCCGTTTTTTCTTCCTTTTTCGTCAAGTCGACTGGAGCGGCGGGGTCGAGATTTGCTGCTTCTTTCCGAAACACAGGATCTGCTGGATCGCCCACCTTTGAAAGATATAACTGCTCGAAGTTTTGCTGGGGGGCAACTTTGGACATGTCAAGGGAGATGATGGTGTCTGTCGTCTCCTTCTCTCCCAATGCCGGATTGATTAAATATTAATCTATCCAAAGATTGTTTGAGAAAGCCGCAGAAATAATCAATTCAATTATTCGTTGTGTATGGTTTTGTTGCAATACGAAAAAAGTGCAGATCCTCTGGATGCCTGCACTCCACTCTTCTCGGACTCGTTCAAGTTTGTCTTTGTAGAACTAAAGGGGTCAAAAGTCGGGCTGAATCCAGAGACGCCGTCGATGGATGGTGTTCTTGATGACACACAAGAGGTTAAATCTGCAAAGGTCAAAAACTACTTGTCTATCTTTACACTCACAAAAGAGCAATCTCTGAAGGCAGTCTTGTGTCTTGTATGTGCTGCTCTCCTCCAGCTTCAAACAACTTAACAGTATGGCACTTGAGATGTGTTTGAACTCTTTGAATGTGCGCCAAGAAAGTTCTCGCGAGACTCCCACTAGTAAAACTGATTTGTGCACCGTATACATCCACAACTGATTAGTTTCCGTACTAGGACCTTAGGCTTACCACAGCCACGATACACTGCGCTTCCGCGAGACAACAGAGAAGTGCACCAAAAGTTGTGTGTGAAAGTTGGCTGACTCTCTCGAACGAATATATCTAGTGAGGCTTCTCCAATGGATTATTCCGTACCAACTGTCCATCAATAAGTAATCTAGACACGATTTAAAAGTAATTGAGATTGTATTCATGAATGAAGAAAAAGAATATGTACTCAACGGAAGCTTGAACAAAAATGGGGTGGAAATATATTGTCTGGTAGAACTCTACCAGTACCTACACAACAAAAATATGATACAGATAATTACGTGGTATGGATAGATACAAAGGTACCTCTAGTACTTACTAGAGGACCTACATTATGTATTATAGTACTAGTACTAGTACGTGGGGTACAGTCAAATGTTTTGTAAAATGCGACAACTTTGCCTCTGAGATGCCTGCCTTTCAACAGGTACCGGCACTTTCTTTTGGGAGGAAAGTTTCACTCCCAAGCAATTCACAAAAGTTCGTCTCTCCCCATTCAGACTAGACTACCGACACTTTTTTTGTTTTGTGTTTTGTGCCCAAAACTTGCGATTTTTGTAACCTGGAAACTTTACAACTTTCTACCTTACCTTCAAAATATGATAAGTTTCTTGTGCGATTTACTTTCAGGATCTTCAGTAATCTCGTATGCAAGAAGGATACCTGTAGACTACCTAATATGATGCTGCTGTAGTCCTACACAGCGTTTAGAAAAAATAAGCAGAAACAAAGGAATTAAATTAAATTTTCTAGTTAAATTCATTTCTGTCTAGAAGTTTTTCATCTCTACAGTATCTTGAAAGATCTGACCGTAAGATGAGTCAAAGTTATTTTCATTCAGCCCCAATGGTTGTTTTTTTTTTTGTGTGAGTAAGTCTAATTGAATGTGGTAACAAACTGGCCTCCATCATTCAAGCGGGACAAGGAACTTACAGCATGAACCGACCGTAGGTTTTTTTAAAAAGAAAAAGTTTAATATGACTATAGATTATCATGGATATACCCGAAGGAACAAAATTCCAGTGCACCTATATGGCAACCTGCTAATCTGCTGCAAGATAGTGCTACCTGCAAGATTTGAATTGGAGTTAGCATCACATTTGAACTTAGTATTCACCTGGACTTAGATCCTCCACCCTACCCTCACAAAACAAAAGAGAGAGAGCTTTACAATTGTGTAGCCCGACAGTTGGATGGAATGACTGATACCGTAGTTTGGAGGCATTTGTGCTCTACTTTTGGTATTGCTTGAACGAACTTGCTGTTGTAGAGGCATTTAGAAACATTACTCTTCACCTTGATGTCAAAGTTTGGGATAAAGCGAAACGAGCTCAGCACTTGCATCTCAAAGTGTCAGGCCGTTCCGTTTGTGATGCCCCCCTTTTTAATACAACATTTTGTTTTGTTTTTCAATATTAGTGTGCGCGCTAAAGAATGATACACACCTTGGTACTTACTCCAGTTTTGATCCGCAATCAAGAGACAAAGATACGTTGATGGTCCTACTGTATATAAAGTTCTAAAGTATTATTCTGCCCTAGTCGAAATGTAAATCTAGAAGGCACTATCAGCAATCTCAATCTCATTCTCATAGATCTGTTCAAGCTTCTGTCTTGCCCGGATCAAATGTGCAGCACCATTGGCATCCAACAAGACCTCAGGTGCCTCTGGGAAACTATTGTAATTCTTAGTACTCATACCAGAACAGTAGGCGCCACTACCATCCATGACAACAATGTCACCAATTTCAGCCTTGCGCAAACTTGTTTGAGAAAGCGATTCTGGCTCACCGGGTTCTGGCGTCATCAAATCTCCACTCTCGCAGCAGTGACCAACAACAACCACTTCCTCACTTTCCGATCCAACATCACCAGAGTTACCGGACCCTGGCAAGATAGTGATAGGATGAACTGCTCCATACAACGAAGGACGGAGCACATCAGTCATACCAGCATCCAACTTGAGGAATTTGTGTCCGGATTCTCCAGTTGTAAATACCTTATCTTGAACAGTACTTACAAGTGCCCCAGCCATGGCAACGAGGTACGTACCAGGCTCAATTTCTAATTTAAGTTCACGTCCATTTTCTTCTGCAAAAGTGCGGAATGCATCTGCGACAGGCCCTCCGATTTCTTGCAAATCGGTAGTAGGTTCGCCGGGATTTCTTCCAACCTTGTATCCACCGCCCAAGTTCAGAGCTTCAACAGTGGGAAAGATCTTGCAAAAGGAGAGAGACTTTGTTGCCACTTGTTGCCAAATCGCAGGGTCACTTCCTGATCCAATGTGTGTGTGAATCCTCTCTACGAAAAGTCCGTACTTTTCAACAATGGATGGGACAGTTCCGTCCTCTACAAGCTCGTGCCAGATTCCAAATGAAGAAGCCGGACCTCCAACATTTGTCTTTGAGAAGGAGGAAGTCGATGAAGAAAATCCGCCAGATCCAACTCCAGGGTTCACACGGACTCCAACTTTCTGCCCCTTACCGGCATAGTGTTCACCAAAACGTTCCAATTGTAAGATAGAGCTACAACGTAAAATGAAAAATAAATGTGGTGAGCAAGAAAATATTTTGATGCAGAAACCGTAAAATGTATTCTCGGATAAAGAAGAATTTGAAGACAAACATACCAAGCATTGACCTTGATTCCCATATCTACGAGCTCGGCGAAGTCGGCGGGCAATTCTTGTGTACTAAGACTGATGTTCCCTGGAGGGATTCCCATTGCGATCGCTCTGCGAACCTATAATCGTACAAGAGCAAAAAGATATAAATGCACAATTCATGGTCAATTCCTTTTCAAATGTGGTTGGGATGAATGTTGCTTAAACTTGCACATACCTCGTATCCCGATGAAGCATCAATGTGGATGCCCCTTGAGTTAAAGTATTTAAGAATGCTTCCGTTTGGGCAAGCTTTCATGGCATAACGCACAGTCAAACCATAGGCATTAGGAAAAGCCAAACAAGCGTCGGCAGATTCCTTGAGTTTATCTAGAGAATATGCGTAAAGAGGAGTACCACCAGCAGCATCAATACAAGCCTTAGCAGTTTCAGGAGTTAAAAAGACCGATGAGTCGGGATTTTCTGCCATTTGCAACTGGGTTGGCCTTCCAACATGTCCAAAAGTAGCAGGAGCAAATGCGGACGAACCGCTAGCTGCAACAAGAGCCAAGAATGCTGTGAAACTTGTTCTCATCGTGTAAATAATCAATTTTTGTTTCTTGCAAGTGCAAAAAAAGTGTTTGTGTTCTTTTTGTTGGTCCTGACAAAGAGTATGCTTCCTCAAAATAAAGAAGATGCGTGCCAGTATTTTGTTGCACGTCTTGACAACAAAAGAAGGAACAGACCGTACGCTTCCCGTATCTTATTTGATTTTCAATGAATGAGGTGTTCGCAAAAATCTTGCGGTGCCCAGTGTATGTGGAAGTCACGCGCTCGACCCCACCGTCACGTCTTTCAATATGGAGCTCATAACCTATTGGACACAAGCCGGCTTCTTTTGAAATTTCTTTTCTTCTCGAACTTTTTGCAATTGCGCCATCGGACACGAGATGTGCCAGCACAGAAAGGATTCCGAAAGATTTATAAGTGGACAAGCTATTTTAAATATCAATGTTGAGTTTGAGCCAAAAGATCATTCATGCATGATGAAAATGTTACACGACGTGCACAACAAAACAAGTGTTTTCAAGATTCTATTGCCGGACATGTCCAGACTTTAAAATTTGTACGCATTATATACATAATATTAATTCAGAAAAGTTAACCCAAACCAAATCTGCTGCAACGTAATGAATCTTTCCACTTTTTTGCATATTTTAAGTATTTCGTTGATGAAAATGAATCAAACTAGGTGTCTCTTCAAAAACTCGTTAATTCGTAATAGTTTGGCGAATGTAATATTCAGCAAGTTCAAATGGCCATAACACTAGGTTCAATGGGAAAGGCAATTTGAACCCAATCTTGAATTGGAACCAGATACCCATGAAGGCAAAGACGTACATGGCCACCTCATCAATGTAGGTTTCTTTAGGATTTGCTTTGATAAGTCCACCAAGATCCATATTACGATCCATGCAGAATTTATAGGAGGCCTTAGACATCATGAGACCACCTTTCATGCCTGACCCAACGGCAGAAACAAAGGTTTGAATAGTCCAAGCAATGGACATTGCAATTGCTTTTGTTGCCCTTTAGAAAAAGGATTATTGAAATAAAAAAAGTTAATGAATAGTGTTATCGTCACTCCTTGAACGATGATGGGGGGAGACTTACCATGATAGAAGAATTGGAACCCACTTCTCATACTTATCGGGTGTAGCAAGATTCAAGGTTGGCAAAATGAAACGATTTACTGGACGATCTAAAAATTCACTAATTGAGAGTGCCATAGAAATAGTACGTGCAAACTGGAGCTTAAGAACAGCTATAACGGCGAGCCAAGTCTTATAGATGGATCCAATAGCTTTATCAACCTACAATAAATTGAATTTGTTCCCACAACAAAGAAAAAAAAGAGCGATACGTAAACATTTAATGGTAGATAACCCCAAAAAAGAGCATGACGAATAAAAGTAGTCGGGGTTTTGATGAGTAGGTTTCATCAACACAAGAATACCGACCTTTTCTGGATTCATCTTGGTCAGTACAAGTTGGCCCTTGCGCACCAATAATTCTTTTCCTGAGATTTCGTCAACATCCGCTTTTCCATCCTTGTCCTCGTCTGCTTTGTCATCTTTCTTGGACGCCTCTATGATAACCATGGCCTCTTGAGCGAGATCCGTTAACGCTTCCATGACTGATGCTCTCCCGCCCTGTTCCGTAGCCTGAAAGGCAGCAAATAACGTAGGGTAAAGTCCTCCAAAGAAACAGAAAAGGAAACCAAAAATGAAATGCACAGCATTCGTAGGGAGTGTCTTGTAAAAAGCGTGAGCCTTAACGGACATTTCAATTATCCAGGGAATAGCTGCAGAAATAATTTTGATGACGGGCCTTGCAACACTTTGAAGCATGTTGGCAGCCTTCGTAATAGGCTTTTCATCCTTGGTGGAGCTTGACATAATGGTGAACACACGAACCTGAATGGAGACTAAACTATAGTATAACGAAAGCTTTTCCTTTAAAGTTCTCTTGCACTGTTATGTTTCACAACTCTGGGACTTTCTATCGGTAGCGAGAGAACTCCTGTGGCGTACCTGTAACTATTTCTGTTTTGTAACTGATGTACGAACAAGGTGGTAGTGTAGTCCCTACACAGATTCTAGTCTTTACGGTATTCGAGAGAACAATAGGAAGGCATCCAGAAAGATCTTCTGCTGTCGTCTTTTGCGTACCAGGAGTATCATCTAAAATGTTCGCTTTGATGATTTCGTTCTTTTAGTTTCTAAATGTTCTGTTCAACGTTCAACTGTGTAGGAACTCTACATCCAGTAGGACCTACCTGATCCCGTTATGATACTCTACACTCCTTATCATAAGTTATACAGGTAAGCTCAAAATCATCAAAACTTCAAAAATATCCACACCTAATGAAAGTGACTGATGATTGAACCCATCATGAATCATATTAGAAATAAGCTTTTTTAGCATGTAAATAAGAGCATTGGGGATGTGCCATCATTAACGATATGTTTTAAAACAAACGCTAAAATAGTTTTTCATGCGCGGTTTAATTTTACTGTACAGTGTGAAAATAACATTCACTGTTTTATATGCTACTCTTCCGACGTGGTACCTGCATCTGAGGATGTCACAGGTTCAATAGACTTCACGAATAATGAAAATTGGAAAATTCCTTCTCCAAAGGTTTCTTTGGGGTTCGGGTTACCATCACTTAGCAATAACGACAACATCAGCCCAATTTCTTTCATTTCTGTAGCTTCAAATTTATATTTTGCAGCTTCTTCCTCAGAAGGACTTCGTGGTCCAAATGACGGTTTTAAGGTATCAAATAAAATAGTGGTCTCCTGCAAATCATCATCATTTTCATCAACCTTGTTTCCATTGGACTTGTCTTCTGTAGGTAAATCTGCTTGCCAGGAAGGACTCCTTGCAAATGGACTTCCGGCTGAATTGCCATCGGACAATAACAACTTGTATGTTTTACCATCTCCACGAAATTTCAATTTCATCCCAATCACATTTTTTTCAAAACAACTCTCCATGGGTGCTCGTATAGACGTAAAACCACCTCCCTCCGTATTGATGGTTCCCGTAAAATGCAATCCTCCTGTCTTGGCTTCGTGCAATGTTTCAGAACGTCCACCCATGACACCATCATCCAATCTATGCCATCGTAATGGAGATCCTATTAAATCAAGAGCAGGGATTGCATTTGCAATATTAGCTGCACGGTCGTATTTCATAACTCTTACAGCTTGTCCCATATTATTATTATTATCGTTGTCGTTGTTGTTGCTGCTGTTGTTATTGTTGCTCCGTTTCAGAAAGATGCGATCAAGAATGTTCGATATCAGATTATTCTCGCTACTCGAAGCACTGACGTCTTGTTGTTGCAACGACAGAATTACCGAAATGATTAAAAAAACGGTCAGCCACTGAACTGAGCAAGTTGTTCTCATTCGCATCCGGGGATGATATAAAGAAAGGGAAAGAAATCTTTCACCGCTGTCTAAGGTCTATGAGCCTGCCTTGTTACACTGAATGTGAAGAGTGAAGAGCTATCCAGATCCGTGACAGGGAGGAGGTTAGTTGTTGAGGAGGCAGGGAGCAGCACTCTCTACGGTAGGACCTCAGGCAGGTCCTACCGACCTCGTACAGGTACAGTAGATTCCTACCTGTACCTGGTACAATCAGCCTAACGTACCAGCAGGTATTTTAATACCAGGTATTTACTAAGTAAACTCTAAACTACAGTAGATACTTTTCGTCTGTACCGTAGCCTCTACGGTACCAGGTAGAGTCTGGCCCAGTACACATCATCAGATAGATGATGATGGGATAATCACGGTTGACACCGCATCTATTTACTAGAGCCAAAAAAGAATACAGTGAACAGGAAGAAAAGGGAGGGTTGCAACAAGACCAACAAATCCATTCTAGATCAAGAAAATTGTAATCTTCGAGCGATGTCACCTTTCTCTGATCTATACTACGGTATATGATATCACAATTTGATTACTTTTCAATATTCTGTCTGTCTGTGAAACATAAACTGCTATCACAACAATATTATTATGTCTCGACATCATCACGAGTCCATGAGGGATGATAGGTCTTCCTCGGACTCTTCTCTTGATAATATACCACCATTGATGAAGCCTGATACAGAGGTCGATTATAATTCTTCATCCTCCGATGATAATATGCCACCATTGATTAACAATAATAAGGCTTATAAGCACATTGATCATGATTCTTCTTCCTCTGATGATGTTGATAGTATGCCGCCATTGCGGTATAAGCAGAATAATGATGATTCTTCTTCCTCTTCCGATGAAAATATGCTAGGTGGGTCTTCCTCGGACTCTTCTCTTGATAATATACCACCATTGATGAAGCCTGATACAGAGGTTGATTATAATTCTTCATCCTCCGATGATAATGTGCCACCATTGATTAACAATAATAAGGCTTATAAGCACATTGATCATGATTCTTCGTCCTCTGGTGATGTTGATAGTATGCCACCATTGCGGTATAAGCAGGATAATGATGATTCTTCTTCCTCTTCCGATGAAAATATGCCAGGTGGGTCTTCCTCGGACTCTTCCCTTGATGATATGCCACCATTGATGAAGCCTGATACAGAGGTTGATTATAATTCTTCATCCTCCGATGATAATGTGCCACCATCGATTAAAAATGCTTCCATGCAGATTGATTATGACTCTTCTTCTTCCTACGATGATATGCCACCATTGCGGTATAAGCGGGATAATGGTTGGTCTTCTTCCGATGATGACGATGATGACGATGATAAGGATAAGGACAACAACAATGCATTGCTACAGGAAGAAATCGATGCGCAGCAGCAGCAGTCAGATCATGATGACGATGTGTATCCAGGAGTAGAAGAATTTAAACAACGAATGAAACAAAAAGGATACAAAAAGAAGAAGAAACAACAACGATCCTATAAAAAAGATGATGATGATGATTCTGATGATGACAGCAGTGTTGACGATGAAAAGTCCAAGTTTGTAAGGGGTAGCTATGATCCGTATCACACCATGAGAGAAGAACTTTTGGATCAATTAATACATGGAGAAGATGCACCTACAAAAAGGGATGTGGGTGTCTTTTTAACTAAAGAAGAATTGGAAACATGGAGACAAAATTTTGCCAAGATAATTCCAGAAAGGAACTTTGATTATATGTATGGTAAAGATCGAGGACCACATGGGTTTGGAACTAAAATACGTTTGCCTCAAGTTCATCCTCCCCTGAAAGGAACAATTCTCGGATCTAGATTTTATAATGAAGGACAGATTCGTAATGAACGGTGGGATGAACCGTATTATATCGTCCTTTGTAAAAATGGAGAAGGTTGGCCCGAAAAACTATCTCTAATGGATGCACATGAGGAATGGGTCAAAGGGTGGGGCAAAACAGTAGACAATGATGGGAATGATGACGGTGATGACAGTGATGAAGAATTGTTGGACTGGATCAGTCTTGAGAGTAGTAGTGTCGATGGCGATAATGACAATATGAGCGAATCCCCGTACCCGGACACCTATGAACAGCAAATGAATAAATATGAGGATTGGAATCTAAATCTCTATGGAACGGTAGATGAACAGTTTTGGATTCGCACTTTTACAGAAGAAGAATTGAAACAGTGCCGACGAGGAAATATTGTTGTCGTGTCATCTAAAAGCAACAACAGCAGCGGGTCGTCGCCGTCTTCGTCGGCATTTTGTAATTTGGAAGATCGAAAGTTTCTTATGAATATTGTTTTGGCTTGGACAAGAGATAAGGTGGGTGGTGTTATTATAGAATGTGAGCGTGGTACAAAATATTTGGCGATTGAATTTAATGGGTCTTACTTTTTCGAAGGGAAACCAATTATTGACGTAGACCTGGGTATTAGCTATGAAAAAGAGCCCGCAGAAATATTTTTAAGGGGCGAGGACATCATAACATTCCAGTGTTCAAGCCGAACTATGAGCGCCATTCAAGACAATTTTTTGGCATCGTGTGCTGCAAAGGGTTTGAATGACATGGGATCAGGCCTTTTGCTCTTTCAGGGGCACTTGTCTCCCATCCCGCCTACGGTTGAAACGGTGCGAGCGCTGATGGATTTACCTGCACCAAAATGCTTCTGTACCCTAAAAGAGGTCACATTTGGTATTGAATTCGAGCTATCCTGTGTGATTGGAACATGGAATTCAAAAGTTGCCTATCAAATTTCAAACCTAGCCCATGCAAAGGTGAACAATCTAATGGACAAACAAATGCATCACCCTCTTTATATCATAGGCATCTTGGATATCGAAGATAGAGCCTCCCCAGACGAATGGAAAATTGTTCGGGACGGAAGTTTGCAAGGTAGCCCTGACTACCCCAATAGCAACAAGTTTGAATTTGTATCGCCGATACTTGAGGGCGAGACAGGACTTCATGAATGCAACAGGGTTCTTGACGTGCTGAACGATGTCACTGCGATACTCCTGAATAAAAGTATGGCAATGCACGTACACATAGGGGTTCAAGACTTTTCTTTAGAAAACCTGAGAAAAGTTTGCTCTAACTTCATCGTTTTTGAGGATATTATCGATATGTTCATGCCGGCATCGCGGAGAAATAACAAGTATTGCAAGAGCATTAAGAAGGCTCTAGAGATCCATGGCAGTACAAAAGATATGTACAAAATGGTCCAAAGTTGCAAGTCCTCGGACGACCTGTTCGAGCTGGTGAATCCAAAGGGCCGACGGTACTTCAAACTCAATGTGCAAAATCTTCGGACCAAAAAGCGTCCTACGCTCGAATTTCGACAGCATCCAGCTACTACGAATTATGAACGAGTCGAGCCATGGGTTCGATTTTGCACCGCGTTTGTTCACAACTCAGCCAACTATTCGCCTTCACATCTAGTGTTGGGTGACGAAGTCTCAGAAGGGGGCGATTGTAGATTTGATGAACTATTTGATAAGCTCATTGGAGACCCCGCATTGAAGAAATATTACAAAATTCGTTGTGAAGAGATTGTGCACGGAGACGATACAGTGGAAATTGAGAGTGATGCTGCTATGGACTGTGCTCCACTTTTCAAAGATGGGCCAAACCGTGGTCCAAATCCGTTGAAGTCTTGTTATTAGGCTGATCTAGTTTTTATCACTATGTAAGCTCTGCTTTTAGAAGTTTTTCCTGGAGACAAGATGTTGGACCCGTTGTCATGAGCACCCGGCTCAAAAAATGGCAAGTGATGAGATATGAAAGGGTTTCCTCAAATATCGGTTCTGAGGTTGAATTATTCTTCTACACAGTCTCCAGACGAATTGAACCAGGTTAAACTACCTCATCCTACTGCTTTCGTACCGAAGCTCTTTTGAAGTTGAAGAGAAATGAGGTTTTGGAGTCAGCTGCTGCTTTGTAGATTTGGATTCCTTTGTGTTCATCAAGAAAACATTTAATGATTTTTCACTCGTAAGGATTTGGACAAAAGATTGAACTAAAACCATATCTTATGTTGTCTAAGAACGGGTTCATACATTTTATGAAGTACATTGATCATGTAGCAATGTCTCCATTCATAAAGCATAAACATTCCTCCTCATTTGACTTCGTCGATCTTGCTATATAAGGGGACCTCTTCAACGGATCTTGCTGATTTAAGGGTCGTCCTCGTCTTCGTCTCCTTTGTCTTCAAAGGTTCCGCATTTTTTAAAGCCCTCCCCTCAAAGTCCTGGAGGATATCTAATATGGACCAATGAGACCACTCTAGAGAATAATATGTTGTAGAGGGCACTGTATCACCGCCAGGTATAAAGTAGGACGACATGGCTGAAAATTAGTCTAGTGAAAATTGGTTAATATCAAACTGAGAAAGAGCAATCTTTGACAATTTTCCCCATCTTCGGAACATGTTCTGTTGCTCTTGACACTTCTGCCAAAGCAAGTCAGCAAGAAGCCGCCCTTCAGTTCCTTTCTGCCTGAAAACTGCGTGAAAGGAATACTGAGCTAGCCAGATTGCATCTATTCGCGACACACCCGGAAGTAAGTTCGAATTTGCGCCGCTCACATCTTTGGATGATTTTTTTATGGAATTGTATGCAAAATCCACTAAGTCGTAGATACAATCCAGTACAAAAGAAACATTCTTCCTTAGGCCGTCATTCATTCCTCCCTGTATATATATAGAAAACTTGATTGCACAGAGTAGCATGGCTTGAATGAAATTCGCCACAATGGTTTCTTTGCTATTGATTTCTGGGTCAAACAAAATGGGTAAACATCGAGGCTTAACGAAAGTCTTGATTCGAATTCTCAGTTTTGTTCCTTCAGCACCAGATCTATCTACTGTTAGAGCGTCACCGGCCAACTTCCCAGCAAATCTTGCGTAGTCGAGACGAACGTTTCCAGTTCGTGTGTTGAAAAGCATTCCACACCACGGGAAAAAGGCATCACCACCTTGGTCCCCAATCATCATCTTGACCTTTTCTAACTTTCCGTTCGAACTAACGACGGAGGCTTCGTAGTTGACAAGTGTTTTAGCTCCATTGATCTGTACTCCTAACTTTGGATTTCCTGTATTCATTCGTTCTAAGAAACGCACAGAGCTGCTACGGTCTGTACTGATGAGGAGAAAATCGTCCGTAACCCGAACAAGTAGATGCTGGTGTTCATGCTTTTGTCTACCTCCACTTAAAACAAAGACGTCTTGTAAAAGGTCCTTCTCTTGGTGACCGTAGTACAAGTTACACAAAAGACTCGAAAGAATAGACCCCTGTGGTATACCACACTTGGATTGAAGAAGAAATCGATTACCAAATCGTCCTTTGGCTACTACCATGTGGCTCTTTAGGTGTTCTTGTAACAGGCGAAAAATGTCATCTTTTTTTGCCACAGTATAATGTGACCCATCGACAAAAATAGATTTTACAAAGCTGCAGGACAACTCCTCACAGACCTCTTGAAAGCAGTTCAATTTCTCCGGAGGTCCCACAACTCTTAGATTCTTTTTCAGCCATTGCTCTTTGCCACCACAGGGATGAATAACTGCGTACTTTTGAATCAAATAATCTTCTTCCGTTATGAGTGATTCAACGATTTTATATAAATGCGATTGATTTATGTTATCATAACAGTGACGAATATCCACACTTGTGAAGTATAAACGCGGATTTGTATGTCCCGCCCTCACCTGTTGGATAAAATTTCGGAACAAGTGGTAGACTTCCGTCACGCCAAACACTCCAGAACCCAGAGTCTGTAGATTCCGGTTCACTTCGTATTTAAGAATATCAAAGGTGTTTTTCAGTATTGTATTTGTTGCTCGAAATTTAGCTTCTGCCGCCAACTGATGGCGAACTCGATGGGATGCCTGTTTGTCCTTCAAATTTTCAATCTCGTCGTCCAGTAATTCACGTCTCGATAGTGCTGCTATGGGTCTCGCACCAGTCTTTTTCGGGAGTAGACGAAGGCGAGAGAAGCCCATTTTCTGTTGTTCGAGACGATGTATAGCTTCGTTGGCGCTGATTTCCACATACTGCCGATCTAATAACGATTTCATTGAAATCGACCTAAAGATCGTCCATACAGGTTTGCGGTAGTAAAGCACACGCTTCGCACTAAATTCGCTCTCCGTGATATAAAAGGAAGATCGAAGCAAAGGAACAAGAAATTGGACAAACAGCCAGCGCATCATTTGTTGGACCAGAACAGTTGTCGCTTCATGATTCGTTTTCGATTTTTTTTGTTTGTCGTTGCTATCGGCGAAATCCGATGATTTCTGCAGCCATTTTATATCAGTAACACGTATTCCATGCATAGTTGCTTTATTTGGTAGTTCCTCGTGCCGTCTAAGTTTGACAAAAGTGCAGAGCGTGATTCTGGCACGCTGAAAATTGTGTTCGGAACCCCAAAATTCAACAGGGAAAACTTTTCGGAGCACTGCCACTAGAAACGAGATGACGCAATCAGAGGATGTGTGTGCCATGGCAAGACTACCCAGAGCAAACGCCTCCGATTCATTTTCCTTTCGAGCTAAAATTTGCGGGATGGGACAATGCCGTTCTAGCAATCGGGCATAATCACACTTTCTGTGCCTCTTGAGTATTTCTGTGCACATGGACACGCCATTCTCACGCAGCCTACACCACCGCTTTCTTCTTTTCCTCCCGCCTTTGTACAAACTGAGCATTGTAGCCAGAAGTTTTTCTTTATTTGCTGGATCGTTCAACATGTGATTGGAAGGCAATCCTACTCGAGGCACGTAAGCATCCGAATAGAATAGCGAATATCGCGAAATAGGAGCATTGGGCTGCCACCCGCCTGCTGAGTTTGTAGCTGTAGATAAATTCGAAGAGGTGTCATTGTCTTGGTCCCTTTTCCTCTTTCTCCCTCTTCTCTTGCGTTTCTTGATTGGGAAATCGGACGGTGGACCTTCTTGCCTTGAAGTTGTCTTTTCTGATGAAACAGATGAAGACCAAGCCTTGCCCGCCATTGGAAGTTGCAATGGAGGCCCGCAAACCTGCAAATAATTTTCCCGGGAAACTACACTACTAGTTGGGATCAGAACAGTTGTGTGGAGTAAAATGATACGAACAAGTTCATCCCCAACAAGTCTGTGAATTGAGAGCCATAGACTAGAAGTTTTGCAAAAAGAAACATTGGAATTAATATTTGTGCACAAGACTCCAGGTCGCATGTTGGGACAAGGGTGTATGTTTTGGCCCAATTGTTCGGAAGCCAAGACATATCCTTGAGCAAGTACATTTTGACAAAGTCGATTATTGTCCGTTCTCTTTCCTCGACGAATATTCTCCCTTCGCTGGACAAGAGTCCAAATGACGCCATCCACGATACTCGAAAGGGACTCTTTGAACTCAAGTCTGACTGAGGCAACTGGTTCAAGTGATTTAAACGGGCACACCAACATACGTCTTAACCGGTCGTCCCCTGGGATTATTGGCAAATTCAAGGATGGAGCGTAGTGACGAATGAAATCAAGAAAGTAAAAAATTTGAGAGTTTTCACCTAAGATTGACCTTATTGTCCGGGGAACAGATTTCCAAGCTTTTTTCGAAGGAGTGGGGTTTGCCCGTCGGCGTTTCTTTTTTGGCTGCTCAGACATATTCTAAAATATTTCGAAAATCTATAGATGGAAGACCTGTCGATTCGTCTAACAAAGGATTTGGTAATGATAGTTGTTGAATTGCTTGACACTGTTAACGGAAATCGACTATGCCCATTTTGTGCGTGCTCTTTGTTTTCGATTTTCTTCAGCTCTCTCTTCCTCTCTCCGTGCTCACTTTTATCTTTCTCTCTTTTCGATATGACTATCTTCGTCCAGGTAAAGGCAAGTTCAGAATACTTTCTTGGCTTCGCTGTGCGAGCCCTGAGTTGTGATGTCTACAGCCTAGGACTACCAGGAGGATTGCATTGGACTTTGACTCTGAAGTTCATGATGTAAAGGCCAGTTTCGAAACGGTGTTATCAGAAAAAACTAAAAAATGCTGTGTTTTATTTTTGAGATCCAACCTTTCCCACTCCTTATCAAGAATCCTTCTTATCGCAACGGTTACCATACAGAAAACACAACAAATCTTACAATAACGATGAGAAGTGATTGAAAGATACAACCGACTTTCTTGAGGACTATCTCTAGTTCCTCTCTCTCTCTAGAGGCTAGTCCTCGGAGGACTAGGGGGTGTCTTAGATAGAGGAGCTAGCTAGACTATAACTACAGTATCAGGACCAAGAGCTCTCTCTCTAGCTAGAGAGACTAGTCTAGAGTAGTCTAGAGATGTCCTTTAATGTCTGGAGTCTCTCTATTTCGAGTTTCTATCTAGCTTAAAAAGGTTCTCTACTAGGACGCACTAGGTTTGATGGATATTGTATTTCAGATCTAGTCAATCCTTTTAAGTAGATGGTAATTACAAGAAAACTAATGAAAGAAAACGAGAATCATCTTTTAACATCTTCATCTTCCTGATCGCTAGTTTCACTGAAATCACACGTTGCATCGTCAAAATTAATGCCCATATTGTACAAAGCGGACTTTGCCTTCAGTTCTTCAAGCCAATCAGGGCTTTTCCGCATACGACAGAGACAGTTGATGAGGCCTTGCTCTTTTTGCAGTTCAAGTCGAATTTCAGGCCCACCCAGAGCCAAATTCTTGAATAGCCCAGCGGCAGCCCAAGAGACGATACTTGCTGAGTACTCATCGTTGCTATTTACTTTTCCCTTTGACGGCCATACACCCGAGTCATCTTGTCTAGAATCTGAAACAGGACCTGAGCAAGTAAGATGTGTCAATTTTTTTAGAAGCTCTTTGTTCGAAGCAATTTCTTCCCGTACATTTTGTGCGTCAATCTCCAAAGGTGTTCCGGACGATAAACGCAATTTCTCATGCGTTCCATCAGATCTATAATCCCATTTCCAGTTGCATCGTCCAGAATCTGAATGGCAATAACTAGCTGCCAAATTCTGCAATGCCGCGGCACTCCACATCACAGCTCGGCTACACCTGTCCGAGTTGCAATTTAGAATAACGTCCGATAGTGCATCGACGGTGTCGGCTTCTAAAAATCCAGCGTGGTTCCTGGCATTACTAAATGTCAAAATCCATATCGCCTCAGCAGCATTTCCAATTGCATGAGACGCTTCTTCTTCTTCGGACAAAGTAGTAGAAGAAGAATGCTCTATATTATCCAGTGCATCATAAATTAAATTAGTAAATGCTTCATAATTTCCCTCCAAATTCTCTGCAATAGTTTCGCGATTTTCTGGATTGTCAGTTGTGCATAACTGCAATACTTCCACAGCAACTCCTCGGGTTTTAATTAGATGCTTTCTGTTTTGGACTGTGGAAACTAAGGACGGTATAACTGGTGGGCACAAAATCTTTTGTTGTTCAAATGTTTCATCGCTAGGACTGGGTCGCACTAGTCGCATATCTCCTAAACGCAGTTTGGAAGATACTTCTTCGAGCTTAGACCTATGTTCCTCTTCTATTTTACGGTAGTGTGCATTTACCATATTTTGCAACACAAACGCCAGAAGAAAACACAAACATGAAATGGTAAGGTATGCAACAAATCGATGGCGCCCCCGTGTAAGTAAACGAATTCTTGACGTTATGATATTCATCCTCAATCTCACATAAAGCATAACAATACTCGGAGGTTGGGTCGATCAGATATGTTTTTAAAATATAAAGCAATATTCAATGTGGATTATTTTTCAGGCGTAAGAAGCGACGTTGTTGATGGATTGGGATGCAATGAAGAGACATGCCATTGTGAAATTCACATGCAAGGTCGTGGATCGTTTTCTGCGATGGGAAGAGGAAGATCCACATCCAGAATACAGTATTAAAAATCACTGTGATGTGTGACGTCCCTCTGTCGCCAAAAGAGAAATAGCCGTTAAATTCTTTTTTTTAGATTTTGGCTGATGTGCTGCTGAAGCAGCCTAGAGAGCGTATGTTATTTCCTCCAAGTAGACTAGAAGTAAGGTTACGCTACATTCGTCCGGTCTGTCCTACAGTACCTCCCTACGTAGTCGTCTTGTCTGTCATTTTTTAAGTTGACTAGAAAACCAAAGTATTGCAGCTTGTATTCTGCACTCTGGATTGCAAAGCTTTAAGATCATGTAAAGCTTTTACATTCATAAATTCCGCAGATATAAAAAGATATCAATATATAAGAAGATAACAAAAAATGCAGATGGACCTTTGGATTCTGTGATGTATTTTGTAAAGAGGTGTAGCAAGTATTTTATTGGAAATTCTCATTCTATATTATTCTTCCAAAAAGAAAGGATGTTTCCAGTACAGCACTATATCCCAAATATAAGTTTCCACCAATTTCCCCAGTAATGGCACTCGCTGAATGAGTGTTACAAGTCTTTGTACGTTGGGATGTGTAAGTCGGTGCCATACAGGTGCTCGCAGTAGATACAGAAAAATTCTCATTCGTCGGCGTTTCAATTCTTCACGGCTTGGACTTCTTTCATTCATTCCAGATGTTACAGATGACAAACACCCCAAGGATGCTAAATCCATTCCTAATGCTACCATCCATGATATACACAATTTTCTGGTCGACGAAGAATCGTCATTAGTAGTTATATTTCGTGGATACAGAGCAGCTTGTCGTCTTTCAGCATTCGCCCAGTATAGAGGGCGATAAATGTACAACAGCTCCCCAATGATTGTTTTGGCTGTTCGTTGTGTAGAAGTTAATTTATCCACCAATTGTGGAGGACGTCCCAATCGTCTTCCAGTTCTTGCTCCTACATAATTTTGTCGTTGTAATCGGACACGTTCGTCTCGAGTGGTTGGAACAATTATTGAATCACTCTGTGCAGAGTACATGCCACCATCACGCATAAGCCCACAAACTCCCTCCTCTGTAAGTGAAATACCAATATAGCTGTGGTTGTTACTATTTCTATTGTCTTCCGTATGACCAGGAAGAACCTCTTTCCAATACGAAACGAGCAAAACCATTCGTAATAGAAATTTGACTCGTTCGAAATACAACCGAACTACTGCTTTACGTCGTCCATTATATTTGGAATCTGAATTACTTCTACTTAATTCAAGAAATGTTGGCATAATCCCTTGTACAGCTGTCAAGACAATACGGAGTACTGTTGGAGGAATGAAGGCTGCCGTTGGTTGAACAGCATCTTGTCGAAGTGTTGCTCCGTACGAATTTTCTATGCGATCTTGAAAGGCAATGTCCATGGCCATGCGGTGTAAGGAAAGCAAACCATAAAGCACTTCTCGAATTCGATCAGCTGGTGAATATAGTTCTTCTTCCTCGGTTGCATGGGGAGCCCAAAATAATACTCGACTTATGGCTTCATCACATAATTCGACTGTCATTTGATGGCTCTGTACAAAATTTCGGTAGCACATCCACCAACGCCGAAACATATTAGTATTAGTATTATTTAGTAATGCCTGTTCAGTTCGTGCTCCCGACGAGTTTTGAATATGCATCAAAGCATCATGCACATGATTCTTCGGTTCCTCATCATGATGCAATAATGGTTCCGTACAATATTCATTAGTCGCTGTAGTAGATGACGACGACGATGACGATGACGACGACGATGACGACGACGATGACGACGACGAGTGTTCACTTTCGATTTGATCATCTGGCTGTCCAGGATCTACTCCTTCCATATCATGTTGCAACTGCACGTCATTCCATGCTTTGTCTAATGCGTTCAAAGTCGGAGACTCATCTGTGTTGTTCTGGTTGGTACTATTGTTTGCTGTTGACATGTCTTGTTCGTGACAATCATCCTTGCTTTTGTTATCCATGCCTCATGTCCATGACGGTGAACAGGAAGTTCAGTGATGGCGAGTACCAGAGGTAGTTTCGTGTGCGTTGGTAGGCCCTTTGGTCCCTATTTCTATGTACGGTACCTGGTAGGTCCTACAAGCGTAAAACTCGTACTAGGACCCTAATGGAAACGCTGACTGAACTCGAGGACCAGAACCAACTTGCTCGAATCCTTTGGATAGTCTCTATTATTATTACTGTATCTGCCTGTTTCGACTGCTCTTGTTTCGTCATCCTTTCCTTCTTGGCGCGCCCTCTCTCCCGCCAAATCGAAACACAAGCACAAATAGAGAGTAAGAAGCTTGCACAAGAAACCGCGAAAGCTCGAAACCAGCCGACCCCTCAACACGAAGAAGGACTCAAACACACCTGTGTGACGTTGGCCAAATCATCATTATTTTACCTTGGTCAAGAGGTCTATCCTTGCCCCAATTTCAATTCTACTTGAACCATTTGAATCTCAACGTTACACGAAGAGACTGACAAGAGTGGTGTTTGTATAGATCCATCACTACAGGGTAGATTTAGAGTTAAGAACTTTAAGAAAAAAGTTGAAAACTGTGTATTCTAAAGGAGCAAAAGAAACAGACAGTCAAACAACGAAATCATTCTTGCTAACGGAGTAGACCCAAGAGAGAGAGAGCATCGCAAGGAAAAGAAACACAACGTAGATATAGGAGTACAATTATGCCTAGCAGCAGCAGTAATCAAACTGATAATACGAAATCGAAAGGTCGATCATTTCCTCGCCGAGCAACCAAACGGAATGCAAGTCCTCAAAAAGTAGAACAAATCAAGGAAGCATCAGGTGATGACGATAACAAGATCGTCATGACAGATGAAACACTTTCCTATCGATGGATGGACGAAGGTGTCGATAAGTCGGATGGCACTGTTGAACACCAACTTTTGGAGTCTGTCGTAAATGGGATTGTATCACTTATTCGTGTAGGGGATAGCATCTTATTGAACAGTGGCGATGAAGATGAAGAACAGGCAATCAACAAAATTTATAAGAATGATGATAAGGAGTACTATGCCAATGGAGGTGAGGACTACCCACCCGTGGATGCATTCGTTGCTCGAGTTGAGCAAATGTGGGAAGACCCCGAGCTTGGTCGGGAGCATGAGGATAGAGAAATGCGCATGATGATTCGTGCTAGGTGGTACTTTAAGAAACAAGACGTCCTTGCACTGCGGGGTAATCTGAATGGACCTATTGGGCGTCAACAATTGCTTTCCAATATGACCAATCGTGACCTACTTATGAGTAACCAAGCGGACGAAAATGATGTCCTCACAATCTTGGGAAAGTGTACCGTTGTACAGCGTCGACCCAGGGAAACAACTAAGGAAAGACTGCCACTTTTACCTCAAGGAGCTTTCGTTTGCCGGTACGGAATCAACTTCGGTTCTTCGGCTCCAGGCACAGCTCTCTTGATACCTTACGAAGGAGAAGATGACGAATGGCCATCCGAGGAACCACCAAAAATGGATGAAAGCTCAAATAGCAAGAAAGAATCAAAAAGGGGAACTTCGCGAAAACGACCACGTCCCGATTCATCCAGCAGAAGAAATAATTCGGTAACCGGGGAGGATGACGAAGGTCAATCCTCGGTAAAATCGAAAGCAACCTCAAAACTATCAAAAAGTGATACCGCAGAAGATAATTCATTGCCAGATAACACTACAACAGGAGAATGCAGTGACGATGGTTGTGATAGACCCAACAGTTCAGTTGGAGTTTCTGCAATGTCCTCTGATAGTGAAAGCGAATCAAGTTCATCCTCCTTTGACAGGGGCTCAGAAGAGGAAAAGAAACCACCAGAAACTGAGGGTAGCACTACCACCGGGAAAATTAAGATTGGGCCAAACCACCAGGCAGTCACCGAGCCGTTTGAATCAAGCAACCAACCCCTTCCACGCTCTTCTAGAAATCCCGTTCAAGTCTGGAAACAGAACGCCATCGAAGATGGTATTCTGAATACGTATTATGATCAAGCTGCTACCATTTTGACCACGTACCTTGAGCAAAATGAAATGCTAGCAGAAGAACCCTATACACCCTTCCCCCAAGCACGTGCGGAGGCGAAAATGCTCGCGGATGGTATCGCGAAGCCTTTGACAATATCAAGGGTTAGCACGTCATCCTGCCTATCGAGTTGTCCAAACAAACTCACCCGTGAGTGCAAGGCTGATTCATTGCTTGAGGTTCTACACAAACATAAATATGATACGACCAAAGCGCTTGCAGAGATCAAGTCTTCTCCCCGAAGTTTCCTTAATATTTGGACTCGGGGCGACAAGGAGTTGTTTGATACGGGGTTTAGACGATATTCAGGTTCTCTGAGGATGATTAGCAAAAATATTGACTTCTCCAAGGGTGTAAAAGAAGTCATTGATTATCACTACAGGTTCAAAATACCTGATCAATTTCGCCGGTATCAAGAGAAGAAACGAGACCAGTCAGTTAGAATGATGGAGTGTATCGAAACACGTAGATACCACGACAGCCTTGTACCAGGCAAGGTAGAAAAATCCACAACAAAGACGGAGGGTCAGAATGCAGTGACCAATGGCACAAATGTTGCACCCAAAAAACAAGTTAGGGACTGGTAGGTGCAAATGCATTTTTTGTGTTTGATAAACTTCCTTGCAAATCGAACCTAATCAATTTTTTTTTGCACTCCCAACAGGACAAAAACAAGTACCGCAGAACTAATTGGGAAAGTTGAGGAGAGGAGAAGCAAGGCAAAAGACTTGTTGCGAGAGGTTCACGACGAACTTGGAGCGGAAAAGTTGCGTCTTGTAGCTGAAGCAATCAAGAGTTATCAGGCACGATCTATCCCTGAAGTAAAGGAAGAACTCGACAAGGTTTTAGAAGACCAACCAGTTTTTGCCGAAAGATTCAATGCATTTTTACCCAAGAAGTTTCGAAAACTTTCCTGAAAGCTCAACAAGTGGACTACAAAATAGCACACACAAAATTGTGTTCGAATATCTTTCTGAACCCTTTTCACCATCATGTACACGCACTGAGTTCCTCCTTAACAAATTCAGAATAACTGTAAATAACTTGATGTTTGACGCTTTTTTTAAGTAAGACTTATTTTACAAATAAATTGTGTAAATGTGCAATACAGGATCAATGATGAAGTTCATCTGTTAAGGTTTGCTACTTTTGCCGGAATAGAGCCGAGCCCAAACACGGTTCAAAAAAGTCTTGAGATTTTCAGTATCCTTAGATTCATCCTTTAATTTCATCAAGGTTTCTTTTACATCTGATGGGCAGAGAGTGCATCTCCTCAAGTGATTATGCAAGTCCTTGATTTTGCCTGGAAGGGACCGGCGCCTTGCCGGAAAGAGGCGGCAGAGACCTTTTCTGTTTGTACGACAGCAATGTCGACAGGCAATACCAGGTAAGCCAACTTCCAGTGTCTTCCGATTACCGACACGTTCTGATTCCGTCAAGAAAACGCGTTGAACTTGGCTCATTAAAACAAAAAGATACTCTGAGACAAGCTGTTTGTCATCTTCTTCAATCAAAAGAAAAGGTGATCCGTTCTCTAATTGCTCAGGAGAGAGACAAGTAGTTAGGTCTTGCTGGCCGAACAATGAGATGCTCGCGACGGCAGGAATGTTATTCGACGTTCCAAAAGGAGGCACGGACATACCTACAGCCTGTGATCTTTCCGTGATGATGATTCCCTGCGGCGTATCGACCATTCCGAGTTTCATAGCGGAATCTAGCCAATAGCGTTTGTAGCCGGACGCGCCTTGAGTGGTCTTGCCCTCTTTCAACATGATAAACTTGGCTTGTTCGGCCTCAGGCATTGCGGTACACTTTGGAAAGTGATCACGAAGCATCATAGTGAGACTCTGGTAGATACGCGACAAGGAGGACGGGAAACTTGATGACCTACTAGCGCGCTCACTGTGGGGCAGATGAGCACAGAATCTGCAGCGAATTCCGACTTGTCCATGAACTACCTTCTTGCTGTTGATGCGAGAGGCAACATCTTCCCTGCCTGCACGAAAGACCTCTACAAGATCTGCCCGTACAAAACAAAGAAACTCCGATAACCAGTTCTCGTCTTCGTCTGTGGAGAGAGGCATGATGATGCGTTCGCTATAACGCTTTACCTGTCCTTCGTCGCATGGTGGTAGTAGCTGCTTCGATGTGGTGTTTGGGATAGTCTCCGCCGTGGCAGGAGCAGAATGAACGTTGCTGGTTTGCTGCTGAACAGCATTTTGGACAAGCAGCTGCTGTGGTAAGTCTCCAATACCTTGTGCTCTTTGTGTGAGAAGAGCATTATCGCTTGTTTTTTGGAGCAAGTTCGATGCTGAAGGATTCAAAAGTAAACCTGCATTTGCTCCAGCCAAGTTCAATAATTGTTGCTGCACTGCAGAAGCGTCCATCAAGTTAGGGATTTGCAATGATGGTGTAGGAAGACAAGCACCGACAAGCAGATTGCCTGCGGCCCCACCGGCAAGTGCATTCCCTAACCCGGCCTGTAACGAGGCCGCGTCTAATAGTGACATTGGATTCTGGACGGAACCAGCACCTGCAAGTTGGAGGGTAGACATGTTCATTAGATTGGCTTGCAGACCAACGTTTGCCGCGGATCCATTAAGCTGACGCAGCAAGTCCAACTGGGAGTTTGCAGGCATAGAGCCAGAAAGAAGCGCTTGTGCCTGAACTTGAGGTTGCTGAGAGTTTTGCTGGGCAAGAACGTCTTCAATTGATGCTACTTGACTTTGAACACCGATCTGTCCTTGGTTGCGCAGAAAAGCTGCTAACTTTGATGCTTCCTGAATGTAGTTAGGTTGCTGCTGGCGGCGTTGAATATCGCTCAAAAGGGAGGAAATGTCACCAACCGTGTCCTGAACTTCTCCAAGTCTCTGGCGAGTATTTCTTTCCTGTAGGGCATGAAGCGCATTACCTTGCTCTTCGCGTTGCCTCTTGTTTGATTCATTTTCTAATACCTCCGCACCAAGATGCAAAAGTTGATTCCCAAACACCATTTTTCGTTCAAGTTCTGGAGATGTCCTTTTAGGTGCCTAGAGAAGGAAATTCGATCGTTATTCTAACGAGTTGACTTTCCGTGCCTGCCTGATATCAATGAGTAATAGATAGCCTTGCGAGGAAAATGGATAAGCTAAGTCTGAGCTTGATTACTGGATTGGAGTTGGCTGGTGTCTCTTCTCTACAGAGTTCGAGGGCTTAGCTTACTTGAAGCTTAGAGAGGAAAGCTTTGTCACTTGTCAGAACCAGGCTTGAGTGGTTTGATTGTGTTCATTTGCGCTCGCTGCTGTAAGTAGGCACAGCGGCAAGGTCCCTCGTTGTTTTACAAAACAGTTTCACCTACGCTTGGGCTCTACACTCTTTGGTAGTGGTTGTGGTGTCTTCTCTATTGGAAACCTCGACAGCAAAATGCTGCTCGGTATGTATTCGTACAGGTACTCGTAGATTACCAAGTTGATTCGATCGAGATCTTGTGGGTTTTTACTTGGTATGATACTCCGTACCAGGTACGTAGCACAGATACCAGGTTCTCCAGAGCGGAAGGTTTCCAAACTGGTGAGTGCCTAACTATGAAACGATTGACTAGGGCAATGTCGACGTCATACAATCATCTAAAGGGGCTAAGAGTAACATAATTTTTAAAATAGATAAATGCTCCAAAAATTTCTGTACCTGTAAAATGCCATATTTAACTTTTAAGTTCAAATCTTTGTGTAGGTCAAAAATGCTTCCTACTTTTAATTGACTACCAGCAGTACAAGAGCTGTGCCTTATCGTGGTACCGGTACTGTGTATACACACTTACCTGGTTTTGTGTAAAGAACAGTCCAGCCGTAGAATGCCATCCATATCTTTAAAAAATAAGAACCCAACCCTCCAAAATGCCTGTTATTTACTTTTTTTAAAAAAGTATTCATCTAATAAATTGTTGTGCTGGTATTAATAACGTTTTTATGTAAAAAGGCTGTTCTTGACAAGCCTGGTAGTGACATGAAGTGCACAATAATATTCATTATTTTAATTGGTAACCAGGTACCACCTGGGAGTCGGAGCCACATCAACTTCACGAAGTCCTACCTTTTTTTGGAAGTTGGCTGGCTGGCGCGCGCTTTTTTGTAAGTACCAAGCCTACGATATCTTTATGTAAGTAGACATTATAATGCGTTTCTACACAAAAATTCAGAAGGCTGCTGAAGCCTGGATGG
>WKLE02000707.1:10000-24295 GCA_014885115.2 Asterionellopsis glacialis
TAGTAATACGGCTACCATTTCTACGAATCCAACCATTGCTCCATCTATTATTACTAGTAATACGACTAATCCTAATGTGGTCGATTATGAATTTATATTAATTCATCCGGAAGACGTATGCTCTGATGCATCGTCGAAACTTAAAGTTGTCACACAAGCCAATGTGACAGAATGTCAAGACTATGCCTTGTATGGTGAAACAACCATGAATGGTGATGGTGGTGGTGGTACATGGAAGGGTATGACCGATACCAATGAAAATAAAGAAAGTGGTTGTATTGCATGGCATGCTGGACCTGATCGTCCATGGGATATTTATGTCACACAACCGAATCCGAATGGAGAACAACCCTGTCCGAAGGAATCGGAAGCATGTATATGTGTATCACGAGATCGAACGTCTCAAGACGAGAATGATGATACCAGTCCGACACCTGCACCGACATTTAAAAAGCATCATCATAACAATGACAATAATCATCACAATAATAATAATCACGGAACGAATGGTGGTGGTGATGGTAATGGTCAACATCATCATCACAAGGATAAGAATGATACCATGGTTCATAACAAACCCAGTCAACATACTCCGTCCACTCAAACTACCAATACGAATGAAGAAGAGTCAATGGCAGCCATTGGCATTGTCATTGTTACATTTATCATTTTATCTGTCGTAGTCTTTATGATTTTACGTAAAATGTTAAATCGTCATCGGTATGGAAAACAAATAGATCAATCGAATGATTTAACATTTGCAGAAGAAGAAGGACAATTTGAAGGTTCGAGTGGAAAATGGTCGTACAGTGCACCATCGTATAGTTCTGCTAAATTTGCGTAGTGGCAAGAAAAAGAAAGAAACAAATTGATAAATCGTCATTTCGTTTTGTTTAGGTTTTGGGGTTTGGCATGTTAGAGTTGGTAGAATCACACAAGACGGAATTGAATATACACCCGCACCCACACACACACACATGTGCATTTTTAGTTTTCTAAAATAAACAAATGATGTGCTATACATTATTATTATATAACACTCTAAAAAGTTACTATAGCATGATTGCACAAAGTAAATCTCAACTGCAATGTGTACATGGAATTTCTTTTTATATAAGCATTACTGATTCAAATATTATTTGATTATACTTCGATAAAATGCAAGTCCTCCAATATATCCAAGATATCTATAGCACATGCGCGTGTTGTGATCGCTGACCTTGTTGTTGCTGTTGATGTTGATGGTTTCTTGGCAACACCACAAAGGGGCGCGGATCTTTTGTGATGGGTTTGAGCTTTTTTGTCCTTGTTTTTGTTGTTCTTCCCGTGGTCGTGGCCGTTGTCCTGCTTGTTGCCAATGAGTAATAATCTTACTTTTTCAATCAAAAGTTCATCTTGATTTTTCCATGTTGTTGTATTCCAATACTTTTGTGTCTCGTTAGGAATCGTAGTAGGTTCACAATTACGAGTAATAGTAGTATTAGTAGTATCATCATCATGATTGTGATTATCATCATGAACAGCTTCATATTTTTTCTTCTTGTACCTTTTCTTGTTATTGTTGATGTGGTGAAATCTTTTGTTCTTGTTCTTCTTCTTTTTGTGAGTGGTAGCATTACTTGCAGTAGGTGTGCTAATGGAAGTAGTCAAAATTGATGTTGTCCTCATTGTCATGGTTGAGTTTGTAGGACTAGAAGAAGAAGTAGTAGTAGTAGTAACCTTGTGCGTGTTCATTGTTTGCATTGTTGTGGTTCTTCTTGATTCAATCAATACTAATGTTGTTTTCTCTATTGTCTAGACGAGTGAGAAGGAATACTTCTTTTTAATAGTATCTCTGGATTGGTTAGTTTGTGTAATCAAGATGGTACTCACTGCCTTTCGGTATCACGAGAAACTTGAAACAAGAAAAATTGTGTGCCATTTCATTTTTGTTTCTTCTTGTGGTTTGTGGATTCTCCTTATTAATATTGTCGTGGAAAATTTTGGTGTGTAAGAATGTTATCCGTATATTATAATTCACAGGATACGTGTAGATAGGTAGGTACATGACAAGTAAGTCTCTACTAGAGTGGAGGTTCACGCCATCGTGTGGTCACTTTTTTTAAAAAAAAAACTAGGAGTGAATTTGTTTGTTCTTGTTCTGATTTTCGCACGATTTTGCTTTTGGTTTCGTCACGTTTTGTGTCCGCACACGTCTGTAGGGTTTCGAATCGTACAATTCAAACGGATGATAATATCAATATCCCTATCTGTTGTATTTTCTTGGTCTGTCAAGTGTCAGTAAAAAGGTGTCTCCTTTGTTGATCTCCATCCATAACAAATTTATCAAAGACACAGAAAAGAGGGCTCAAAGAAAACCCATCTACATCGACGACAACAAACAACATGGCAAGCAAGAACAATAATGGTGACCCACAAACTAACGTAGAAACCAAGGACAATAATCACAGCAAAGGATCTAAATCAAAAAACGATAATGATGAGTATGGCATTTGTTGTTTTTACTTGAAGTATGGTAAATGTGAACCACCACGAGGACATTGTCGATTTCGACATGATTTTGGCAACGATGATGGAATAACCCCATGTTGTTTTGGAGCTACATGTCGTCTTGGGCACGCATCACGTGCTTTGGCTAAAAATGCAAACGCTCAAGAAAAATTAAATTATTGGCATGAGTATAATTTAAAAAATAAATATCAGCTACAAAATGATGATACGAATGAAAGCAAGGACAAGCATGACAAAAGTACAAAAGTCGGTATAAAAAATGATAGTCCAGCATTGCGTGATGCAACACAATTACAATCACAATTGGAACCATGGTCGACAGCTGTATTACGTAATCGGTTAGTATCTGTATTTGGTGAAGATTATAAAGAATTAGATGGTGTGACACGAGGTGAAATTATGAAACGTTTGTTACAGCATTATTATCAAAGTGAGGTTGGTCCCTATCCACGTCAAATACTACATGTCAATGGTACATTAGTACCACAAGAGTTACGGACACAGTTATTAGATGAATTGCAACAATGGCGTAGTAAACATACAACCAATACACGTCCATCCATTCATGCCAAATCGTATATGATTTTACGATCCCCTAAAGAATTTCAACAAAAACAAGATACGTCCAATAAAGCTAAACTCGCTGCTAAAAAAATGCAACAATATTCAACATTATGGAATTTAGCGAAACAGGCATTAGACGGTGTAGATCCCACCTTTGCATCTAACTTTTCAGCCTTGGCTGTTACCTATGGATTTTGTGGTAGTCCTCATATTGATAAACAAAATACATCACCCTTTTATGGATTAGCATTGGGGACTTTCCCAAAAGGACAGGGGGGTATATGTGTGGAAGTGGATGCCTTTACGGTAGCACAAGTCAATACAAAGAATAGGCTAGGAAAAGTTGATGGACGATATCCACATTGGGTATCACCATATGATACATCGACTTACGAAAGATATTCTTTAATTTATTACTCCACATGGCAAGAATATGAACAACCTGCTAAAGCCTACTTTGGAGAACCAGTCGACGACGTGGAAGAATTTGAAAAGGACAGCGAAGAAGAGTGAAAGAAAACCACAGATAGAAATTTGTGTAAGGCTATTTTATTGATTGGTGTTGAATGAATGAAAAATACTTGTGTTAAAGTAAACAATTTCAAAGCGGCACAGAATGTAGACTTTCTCAATTCCTTTTTTTACAAATGTAACATACTGTCAAAAAATCATCTCTCACAGTAATAAGTTTTCTTCAACTAAATTTGTTTTAAGGTCTTTCTACGCCCTATCTTTTACTACAACAAGCACAAGATGCCGTGCAAGGTGTATCTGTTTCCAGTGTCTCGGAGAAAATACAAAATATATAGCATCACATTCCAAAGAACCAATTACAATTTTGTTTATTTTTTTTTGTTTTCACTCATATTTCTGTTTTGTTGTTGTCGTTAAAATGTTGTCTGTGTCCCTGCTGTTGTTGTCGTTGTTTCTTTTCTACAAGTACAACTCGTTTCTTGTAAGATCCATTCTTGGATGATATTTGCCATTTGGCTTGTGGTACACGAGGTTGTGCAGTTTGAGAAAGTGACCATTGTCGTTCAAGTTCTTCTTTTCGTAAACTTACATTTGATTTACGCTCTGCGATACCTCCAAACTTTTGAGCGATATTATTCACAGGCGAATTGGTTTTGGGAGTACGTGTACTTTCTGCTTGTGATTGCGGTTGTGAAGATTGCTTTCTATCGAATACATCCGATTTGGCCAAGACGTCTTGAAGAAATTTCTTACGATCTGCAACTGTACTTGATATTTCACTCAAACTGAGAGATCGAGCAGAATAAGTGCTGACGCTATGACTTCGAGAAACAGCAGAGTACGTACTCACACTATCAGTTCCATCCTGACCACCACCTTGTGTAGAGCTAGCTCCAGTAATGGAGTTTCCTCCTCTCCCCTGCGTATATGTGTACCGCACTCCAGTGCTACTACTACTAGTAAGTCGATGATCATCATTGGAACAAGTATTGTTACGATCAATAAATGAGCGTGAAGATGAAGCCAATGCCTTGCACAGTTCAGACGCGTATGGTTTTAGTTCGTCTTTCTTTCGTTGTTGTGAGCTATGGCTAGAGGCTGATGCATCACCATCATCGCGATCGTCATTGTTACTATCGGAGGATATCTCTTTATGCTCGATTTTGTTGATTCCATCGGTGTTTGACACCGAGGAGGAGGACGACGATGATGAAGAAGAACAAGACTTAGTAGATATGAGTGTCGTCTCTTTAAGAAATGTTGCCATGGAACGTGATTTCTCGTTTCGAAAACGCTCTCGAGTCTTGTCACCATTTGTATTGATGTTGCTAATTACTCTGGCTTGTAGTGCAGAGATTGAAGTTGACAAAAGACTACCCCGTTCTGGTTGTTGCTGGTGTGAATGAAAGTCTGTTGGTGAAGATGTATGGGCAGAATCTTCCCGCTTCAGTGTTTGAGTGGGAATATGAGGAGGTAGCCGAGGATGAGAATTTTGTTCTTCTCTAATTTTCTGCCATGCTATGGCAGACACTTCATGGTGTTCTCGTAATACATCAGCAGAGCTGTTGTCATGATTCACTCTGCTTGGCGATTTGCATCGTAATAGAGGTAATTTCTTTTGTAATCGACGCATAGGTGACTTTTGTTGTTGTGGTCTCGCCAGTGTAGATGGTCCATTTGAGGCTGTGTATTCATAACCTTGTTGGAAGCGATCTTCATTGACACGGTCAGATTTATATCTGCTTGATAAGGAAGCCACCCTCTTCGAATTCTCTATATTCAAATTCTCTTTTTCAACCGAGTTGAAACTTTCATTTGTGGGCTTTCTCTCTGCCATCGACTTGGCTATCATTTTGGTAGCAGCAATCATTCTCCGGTCTTCTTCCAACCCATCATCATGAGTACTAGTACTGCCATTTCCTGACATTTCTTCGCTGACTGTTTCGTTGAGCATGGACCGATACTGTCCTCGTTGAAAGTGCTCTTTGTTCTTCCGTTCAAACGATACAAGCCATCCTCGTAATTCTTTCACATTCACCATGGTGGAAGGCGCTTGAGGGTTGAATGTTAGGATTGAAAAAGACACACTTCTTCATAGAAATGGGGCTTACCGGTGGTGCCCAACAATCTCATTTGGATTTACTAGTGTGGAGCGTGGGTGCTCCAACCGTGGGATGGCACTCTCTCTTTCTAGTAGAGAGAGTATTGTAAGCGTTGAGTTGAATTAAAAATGTGCAAGATTGAAATATTTTTTCATAGTATAGCTTAGATCAGAAATCTTAATTCATGTGTATCTATGCAACGCTTCTTTTCTCGTTTGCATGCTCTCCGATCCACACAATGAATACTCAACTATGCAAAGCTCATCTCTCCATGAAAAAAGATAGCTTTCTCTCTCCAAAGAGCAAAGATATGTTTATACACCTTTGCATATAAAGACAGAAAACACATAAAGACGTTCATTATGTTTCTCATTCTTTGTTTATCTTGGCGATGTATAGCTTTACGCGCTCCACGAGGTCATTCTTCTCGAAGCAATCACTGTAATCAATTGAGTGCTTCGTGAGAAGCTCTCGAAGTTCCTTAACGTCCATCGTTTCGGGTTCAATACCGACAGGCTTTTTGACGAAAGCATCTTGCTGCGTTTCCTTTCGTTGGTATTGATTATGGGGAGGGGAAGGATTGATTGATTCACCGTACTCGTCTCCGTACTGATACGTATCTTTTTCCACGCTATGTTGGACAGCTTCGAATATTTGACGCGCAGAAAGTCCTCCAGGACCTTTAAACGAATCTGGATCGTCCCCATTTGATGTCGACATCATATAACGAGGTCTACTACATGTTTGAGAAATGAGAAGTGGTTTAGCTCTTACGATCGCTGTTCGAAAGAGTGAAAGTGATGTCATGGTTGTTGTTTGTCGAACAATACATCAAATAATAGTCGATCTGTGCACTGCGTCCCTGATTTTAGATGCAGTATTGATGTTTGGGAAACCTCCATAACGGGATAGCCCTAAATTTAACCCTTTAAACCCCATTTTTTTATCCACCTATATAATAAATATTAATATACATATTATTATAATAATACTGTATTATCTCGCATCTAAATTCCATCGTGCGAGTAAATTAGCATTTGCATTCGACCGACTCGGCGCGCAAAAAAAAAAGTTCTGTTGGTGAAAAATCTCGACCAATAAAATGCCTCATATCTTTAGATTTTTTCGTGATGACCCCATCTAAAAAAAAATACGAACATTCTCTCTTTTTTTATTTACATGGTATTTAACAAAAACAATCAAAGAAGTGAGTAAGTGAGAGTACCTACCAGGTACTGTTTTTCTAACAGTAAACGTCCTAGTAATATTGAGGTTGTACGGTAGTAATCCGACAATCGACTCTAAAAAACGTTTGTTTGTTTTTTCCATGAAGAATTATCGTTTGAGAGGGTTTTCGGGACTGTACGACTCGTACGACCCATGATGCAAAGACAAGAAATAACGAAAAAAACACTATCAAAAAGTTTATCAAACTTTTATAATTGTTTTATCTGTGATCGTAAATTTTATTCTCCAATTGACGAATCAAACTTATTCCTTATCATATAATCAACCAAGAAATCATTAAAATGTCCTATGCGGATCCAAGTTGCTAGATAATAAATCTACTACTGCTTTCATTCCGAAAAGAATCTGGGGCTCAAGCAGGCGGCTAAATAAAATATCTTCCATGGACTACCAGGTATTCCTCGTGATTGCATAAAGAAGTGTGCCAGAGGTGTGTTTGTCACCGAACAACAACAAAATAGTAGTGCGGTGGATCCTATTGTCAGGTGTTTTAGTTGTAGGACCTAAACTGATTATAGTCCGCCATTGACAACATGCCAGGCTTTGGAGAATACGTTAGGACAAGTAAGCGCCATTCGAAATCTTCGTTTGTGCAGCAGTCTTCGGGCCCTATGCAGAAACCCGCACCATCTTCTCTTGCTTCTGGCACGCAGCAGCTAGAGAAGAAAAAGAAAAAAAAGAAAAAAAGGGACAGCACAGCCGGTAACCCAACTACCTTATCAAGCTCGGGTCCACCTCCTCCTCGGCGACGCTCAAGTCAGATGCGCAGTGCCGGAAAACCACGAAGAGCGCGTGGACTCAAATCGAGACTGGAGATGATCAGAGAGAGTTCCAAGGAAAATTTGATTGAAAGTTTTAGGAACATGAACAAAAGTTTCAAAAAGAGCGTTAAAAGAATGAAAGCGTCTACTCGGAAACTCCAGATCCCTGAAGAAGATATCGAGGAAAGTCGCGAGCAAGGAGATCCAAATTTGTTCGATGAGGCTCGGAAGAATGCCATTTTAAACGAATCATCATCAGTGTGCAAACCTGAGAATTTAGGCGAGTCTAGTCAAATTGACACGGCTTGCGATACTTCTAACGAAATTGACAAAAACAAAGTAACCCGCGTCAGTTTTCAAATGCCTGACGAGACAAATGACGCAAAGGATGAAGGAGAAAAGAAAGTAACAGATTCTAATCCAGCATCAACAGGAAGCGCGGTGACCACCCAAGCGAGAGAATCAGCCCCCAAAGCTTTCACCACTGCAGGAAAAGACTTTCAAGCTACTTCCATCTCCGAGAAAGCCAAATCAAGTAGTGCTAAGAAATCATCTGTGAAAGCAACCAAGAAAGTCGATGCATTTGCGGCTTGGAAAAAACAAGCTCCACAGAAGACAGTTGACAAGAATAACAATGTCAAATCTGGTGTTCGTGGCACTACTTCGAAAAAAGACGCATTTGCTGCTTGGACCAAAAAATAATACAAGAGAAAATAAAGAAGAACAGGAACGGAAAACACCAACAGAGTATATTAGGAAGATGAAAATAGCCATTTTTTAAAAAAATGCGTTGTTATGCGTTACAACGGAAGTGCGTTCTTAGAAACGTGCAGAGCGATCGCCAACATTCAAGCGGTATGAGGTTTAAGCCATACACACAGTTTAGAGAATATTCAGAGTCGTTGTATATATTTGTGATACCAGAAGTAAGGAGCTAGAGCTCTGTTTGTAAGGATTAGCAAGCTTTATCAAACAAGGAAATTTTACTGTGCGTTTATATCTTAGACACGAAGCTCTAAAACTTGCTTTTTGTTCAAAAGGATTGTCAGTTCATGCTACATGGTACCAGACATAGGTCTAGCGCAATGTGATTATTTTTAATCCTGTCAAAGTGGAAAAGACCGGTAATGCTCTCCCCCCCCCAAAAAAAACAAAGATCAATCTTGTTGCTCGTGATCTCTCAGTCATAAATTCTCTGGGCCGAGAAGTCCTTTTCACTTACTAAAAAGTATGTTTCAAGATATGTTCAAGATTAATCACTAGAAGGAAGGTCCACGCCCTTCCAAGGTGGTGACGATACAAATTCAACTTTTTCACCAGTTCTTGGATGTAAAAATTTGAGCTTTTGAGCATGCAAATAGAGCCTGCTAGAGGTTGCATGGGTGGTCTTCCCTGCCTTCCATTCAACTGGATTATCTCCATACAGGGAATCGCCTTCAATTCCAGAACCTACAGCGGCACAATGTATTCGCAATTGATGAGTTCTACCAGTGACAGGCGTCAGCACCAGAATAAGTCCACTCGACGTGGACACATCAGATGACTTTTGAATCTTCCACAAAGTCTTACTTGGTTTGCCGTTTCCATTTTTTTGAACTTGCCATTTAAGACGTTCTGTTTGACTAGGTGCAAGTGGCAAATCAATAGAGCCTTCTGTTTGTTGCTCTTTTTGCCAAGGAGGCCATCGATGGACTCGTGCCAAATACGTCTTTTCCACCTGATCCCGTTCTCTCCAGGCACGGCCTAAAATGGACGCAGCTTCCTGATTCCTCGCAAACACCATGACACCTGATGTTTCACAATCGAGTCGATGTACCACAAAGATAGAATCAACAGATTCCCCCACTCGTGTACATTTTGACGCCGATGGACTGATGTCCTTATCTGCAAGAAGGCCGTTTGATGCACCATTGTCCCTCTTATTGAATCCCAACAGAACCAGTTGTCCTAATGCAGATTCTTCATGAGAAGTTGATTCTGGTAGATTTAATAAAGGCCTTTGTCTTTCTTCAATTCGATTATATACTTGATCCGCAATAGATGCGAAACACTCAGTAGGCACCATAGATGATTTAATATTTGGATCTTTGTGAAAAATGCGCTGTTGATTTTTTTGACAATATCTTTGAAACAATTTTCGCTTTCGCGGAATGCATGACAAATTAGGAGTGCATGCTAAGTTGCGTAAGCACATGTCTACTAATAGTTCTTCTCGATTATGATCTGTAATAGGAGGAATTTGTCTGCTTTCATCTAGCTTTTGTGCAAATGTTTGGATTGCAGCCACCCAAGCTTCTTGAGCTGTTCTACGCTTTGCCGTATTTGCTCTGTTGTAGATATCTTCACTCTCGCTACTTTGTTGACAAGAAGATTCATTTCTCAATCGCTTTTTGCCATTCGTATAAATCTGTTTCGAAGAATCATGAATTTCTCCAGCGGCTGGATTAGCATGACCAGGTACGGAGCGAAGATTGCTCGGTTTATCTATCACAATCACGCTATCATCTGCATACAATACCTTAATTCGAAGATGGGCAGGAATGCCCGTTAATGTGGTTCCATGAGAAGCCTGATCGTTGCCTGATAAAGAGCTGTCTGGAGGTAAACTGTCGGCCTTACTATAATTCCTGGTCGTTCCCTCCTTGCTGGCATTCCTCATCCTGTTTTTGATGTTTAGTGTACGCGGTATTTCGTGATTCTATTCTTGGTTTGAGCTTGTGAGAAGAAAGGAATGAGGTTGATGCGAGCAACGCAAGCAACCAAAATCATTAATGCCCCCCAAAAGATATCATGAAAAGTAGTTAGAAAGAAGTCAACGGAACACAGGGGTATTATGGGTTTCAAAGGTCAAAATTTCGAATATGCGGGGAATTTCTCTCGTACATTGGTGCATACAGAGAGAGGTACCAGGTAGGCACTACATACTCGTATTATACCACCGGACAGACAGTCATAGTGGCGAAAAGGCGCGGCGGTGATGAGGAATGATGAGTGAGCCTCAAGCCTGCCAACGGTCAGAGTCATTTCTGCTTCCTGGCATTTTGGCTCGAATCGACATTGTTTGCCATCATCCAAGCAACTAACAACCGGCATTCCGATCAAGCATCGGCACTTTTATTATTACCGTACTTCATCGAAAGCAGTCATAATAAAATGAAGTTCTGTCCCTTCTCCCTGGCACTTTTTATTGCCTCTGCAGCAGCTTACACCCTATCAATTTCGGAAAAAAAAATTTCTTCAAGTAATAGTAACATGTCAGAGCAACCCCGTCCCGTTGTAATTTGTGGCCCCTCCGGTGTCGGAAAGGGCACTCTTATCGATATGCTCATGAAGAAATTTGATGGTGCCTTTGGATTCAGTGTTTCTCATACCACCCGAAATCCTCGTCCGGGTGAGGAAGATGGAGTGCATTACAACTTTTCTACTGTTGAAGTAATGAAGAAGGAAATCGACGAGGGAAAATTCATCGAGAGCGCCGAGGTACATGGAAATTATTACGGAACAAGTGTTGCCGCTGTGGAATCTGTACAAAAATCCGGAAAGATCTGCGTCCTTGATATAGATGTGCAAGGTGCACAATCTGTCAAAAAGAGCAGTCTAGATCCGATCTACATTTTTATTTCTCCTCCCTCTAGGGAAGAATTGGAAAAGCGCCTTCGTGGTCGAGGCACAGAATCTGAGGAGTCCATCAAGAAGCGCCTCGGTGCTGCATCCAAAGAACTTGAATATGGAGAACAAGAAGGAAACTTCGACCGCATCTTTGTCAATGATGATTTACAAAAAACATTCGATGAGATCTGTGCTTCATTCAAAGAATGGTATCCTCATTTGAAGGAATAGACAACTGCTACTGCAATATTATATTAGTGGTGCAATCAACTCTTTTTATATTTACAAACTCAAGATAAAGATAATACAGCTAATATCTCTAGATTCCAATCTTTACACAACCATATGTTTACACCAGGTTTATTTATCGGCTTTTAGTAAAAGTTGAAAGAAGTTTTGTTCTCTTTTCAACACATTGTTTCTTTTCACAACTTTTTCCAATTTCTTACCATTTATTATATGCTCAATTATAAAATGTAAAACTTTTACTAGATATCAATCTTGCTACAACGCGATTGAAGTTGGTTTTCGTCCTCTTCCATTATTTTCATTCCGAGACCAACGTGAGAAAATGTTGGGGAGATTGAGATCTTATCACTCCCCATAGTTATTCATAATTTTGACTAATTGGATTTAAGTGTCACACGATTGAGAGAAAAATAGACTAGGATTCGCGGATCTCCACAGATACAGGTACTACCTTGCTTCAAGGATTTTAAATATTTAAGATTACAAAAATGGTACCATTCTTTCTTTTTATCCCTTTTTTTGAATCAAGGTATAATACCTACAATATAAATACAATTTGTGATTCAGACAGTAACGTGCACAATAAGTGTATAGAAGACAGAAAGTGATCTTTACGAGACAAATGTATAACAGATTTTCGGTGAAGTGGGACTCTTGCCAACAAGAACAGTTTCATGAGTACTTTCATTGACAGCTTCCAATTGTCTCGTACTATTGAAGATATAGGGAAATTGATCTGGTACGATTGGATCTGAAAGTTCGGCTTGAATTGGTTCACCACTGTCTCGAATCAATTCGATTTGTTTCTTTCCTTCGGGACAGTCCCCAATGATATCATGGTCAATACTAATTTCCTGAACAATGGCATTGTTATGACGCATCCTTGCTACAAATCTATGAGAATTATATGTTTCATGACTCTTGATGGGTGACGACCAATCCTCCAAATAATTAGTAGAATTATAGTCAGTTCCAAGATGCATAGTGAATCGCTCGCATTGTGGTGGAGAAGTTGCGGTGTCATAAATGCAAGGAGTAGTTTCCGCTGTTGAACCCGTGGCAAAGAATACGTCGACGGCGCATTCTATGAATAAGTAATAACAGTGAGACAAAAAGAAACTCAAATGAGAAGATTGTAGCAGGTAATAGTAAATAGTAGTAAGATGCCAACCCCTTTATTTCTAAAGAGACATGCGCTTACCAACTTTGTTGATGAAAGTCTGGTGGACAGATGAGACGAAGGAACACAACATATTATGAGAAAATAATTAAAACAAGTACTCGTAGCAAGAATTTAAAAAGCGTAATTTAGAGGGAAGGCGTCACTGACCTTGTGAACCCAGTTGCAATCTGGTTCTGCATCGAAAGCGGGTTCTTTGGGCTCTGGTTTTTCAACCGGTGGTTTTTTTGGTTCTCCCTTGTTCATGGATTTGTGGCCACTGGCAGTCTTTGGTACTCTGTGTTCGTCGGGTTTCACTTTGGCTTGAGGTGCACCTCCCGTCGTCTTGACTTTCCTTGGTGTAGATGAGTCGGGCGGTGTCGGTGCTCCCTTTGGCTTCTTATTGGTACCGGTAGAAGCTGGTTTCTTTTTGGGTTCCTTATGGGCAGGGTTCTTGTCGATTAAATCTTGTGGGCATGGTGCATTCAACTCATTGCGAACATAAATCAAACCAGCTCTATGCTTCAATAAAATCCTCCCAGACGATGGAACTCCACCTTCATCCTTCAATTCACGAGCATAAAAGGTATGACCCTGATAGGCTTCCACGACAGCAAAGCGACCAGGAGGGAGAATTGCACCAAAGGGCCAATTGTCTCCATCTTGTTCAGGTGGACTTGTCTTTGCATCTCGTGCACTTACCTCTATACCTTCATGATTCAACCACGATAAGACTGCTGCTGTACTTGCCTCGTTATGAACTACCCATCTTGTTCGATGTCCTACAGCACTGTGTACCCTTTGTTCTATGAATTCGCCAGTTGCTCTTTCATCTACTGACTCCATAGGGCAGTGCCATGTTTTTTCTTCCGGGACACGAGATAATACATCTATTGTGAATAAATCCCAAATTCTACGTTCCGCTTGACGACGTGAGATATCATTTTGTTCGATGCGATGGCAGCTCTCTTTTCGATGTTCCCTGGCTGTACCAAAAACAATTCGCACATACGGGAATCAACGAAGAAAAAGGGTAAGATATCACCATACCATACTGTACACAGAGAAGAACAACTTGAACGCTTTCTACGAGACTTACGCTTTTTTGAAGCAAAACATCCCGGTTTCCATTGAAAATCTGCCCGAACCAAAGTAAAGAGAGCAATTGATGAGAGCAACTTCATCGTATCTCGTATGCTATTTTCAAGCTATCTTCGATGGTGTGCAGCTCTCTAGTAGAAGTGCTCCCACCCGATTGAAGAAGATAATCTCAATAAATAATGAAAATCAACAAGTGAAATATTCGCAGGTGAAATGAGGGGCAACCTTAGATATAATATTATATTATGCCCCTTCGTTTTTCTGTGAAGACGCATGCAGGTCTGTTGATTTTAGAATCCACTCGGTGCTCTATCGGTTATACAGTAGTTGACACCTTTGGTAGTTACATTTTCAAATTAACCTTGGCAGTAACCCATAATTGAATAAACTCATTAAGTGATATATCAAATAATTCATATATATAGAGGTCGTGAAAATAAAAGAGTTAATTGATGACGTATGTTTATAAGCAACAAGCAAGGTTTCAAAGTTTGAAATTGCCCATTTGAGAACTACA
>WKLE02000707.1:24490-34641 GCA_014885115.2 Asterionellopsis glacialis
CTTTCCTACCAATTTCTGACCAGCAATAAAATTGCTGGTCCAATTTACTTGGGATATTGGTCAAGACCTAAATTCTTTTCCTAATAATGTAATTTTGCCATGTCACAGACAAGCCTAAATTGAATTCAAAATATGTTTTCACGCAAAGTCAAATAAATGACGATCACATTTAATTAAGTCCCCGAATTAGCTACTAACATTCAATCCTCACGAGAACATCATGATAGTTGTCCCTGTAAAACAAGAATGTTGGAAAGGGTCGATGGCACGGTGCATAAAAAAAACAATTATATTTAACAGTGGACGTCCACCTGATAAGTTCCATTTACCCTCTACCAAGAAATTTTCTCTTATTTTTGATGGTGCAATCAACCTCTGTATTTCAATAGAAGAGATTACCGATTGAATTGATGTTGTCAGTTTTTGATTCTTCCACCGTCACTCATCTCGGTAATATTTTGTTCTTCTTCCGCCACTCTCGAGAATTAGATGGATGCATATCATAATCGAGACGACAGTGCAGCACCATCTAGTTTTCTGTTTTGATGCAAACAATGCTCTATGAATGTTTCGACTGCTAATATGTATTCATCTTTATGTTTGACCAAATGTCTAACATGAGGTGATGAATCCCATGTTCGACGCCAAATCATATCTCTTCCCAAAACATCTTGTCTATGAGATATCAATTCATCCAACACATCGAAAGGGGCAATTGGGTCATCTTTGCTATTAAGGTAAAGTTGTGGTACTCCCATGGACTCATGCTTCATATCGGACCACCATTGTGCTTGTCTTTCATGTTGATGTTGATAAAATTTTGTGGCACCCCCAGCGTACAATTTTTGTACTTGAAATCTTGCCCGATCCCCAAAAGAGCAATACGTCATGGCTTCCTCCAATTTACTCAAAGGACAAGGACATGAATCAAACACAACACCGACTAATTTTTGTTTCAGACGAGAGATCCTATTGTTTTCCTCCTCCGTACCTGTTGTACTTTGTTTGTTCTCCTTATTATGAAACGAGCCAACAGTTTTATTACTTGATATCATCAATATGTTACGTATTTGTTCCCAAAGGAAACAACCACCATTGGAAAATGAATGCACTAGAAATATAGAGCATTTACTTGCTTCAATTTGTCGAAGGGTTGCACATGCCAAATCTTGCATACTTGATATGGAATGCTCTTGATGCTGTTGTTGCGTTGTTGTTGTTGTTGTTGTTTTGGACCATAATGGTGAAGACATAATATTGGTATAAAGTTTATGAGGGTCGTTTACGGCCATTTGAGTACCAGTGTTGACTATCAATGATGGTGAAGCAATTCGTGTGACAACTTGAAACCCCATTTTCTCATACAGACGTTCATACCGTCTTAAATGAGGTTTCTCGCTCCCTAACCATCCTGCCAAAATAACGGTAGGTCGACCTTCTATCCAATGTGGTGGGCGCTTTGCTTGTTGTTGAAGTATTTTGGAGGCGATACCTGTAGTAACTGAAGTCGCCGACATGGTAAATTGATCGTTGTCGGTGCGTTGTTATACTTCATGATCGTGTGAGCGTTGTGCCTATTCTTGGGTTCTCATTCATTATTTTTTGGTCCCAGTATTCGAAAGAATTTTTAAAATCATTAGAGATGAGGATTTCTTTTTGAGAATGGGGTCGCGCAAGCGCAAGAACCAGAGTCCTCTCTACTACAAGTAGAGACTAGGAAAAAAATTACACAAAGAAACGCATCATTTGGACAATCATAATTTTTTTTAGACTAAAAAATAGAGAGACTATGCGTTAGTATACTTCCCCCGTTCCCTACAAACATATAGTTTACATGACCATGCTCGGCCTTCTTGCCATGTTCTGTAGGTAGGGCTACATACCCTGACCCAAACGAATGAAACCTGAAAACCACTAAGTCACAATGCACCATCTCTCAACCAACAAACCTGATGTTTCTTGCTTCTTTTCTTCCTAAAGGTAAGTACAACATGCGTACTGTATGTATCTATTTATTCTTCCTCTACATGTAAGGAAGATGGTAATGTCACGTTACCAAGAGATCCATGTTTATTACTCAAATAAGTTTCCAATTCGACAAGTTTTTCTTTTTGATGTTGAAAGTGATCTTGTACAAACATTAGAGTTGTTTTAATTTCATCACGCACGGCATTCTTGCGTACGATATTATCTTCCAAATGTTTTACTTGTAAAGCTTCAAGTTGAATACATTGTCTTTGATACCGAGCAATGGCTTCCTCAAGTGCTACAGGATCGCGTAGTGATGCTATTTTAGTCTCCGCAGCCTCAACTTCTCGTAATCGCACTGCCAAGGCGCCATCTTGTTCCGTCTTTTCTGTTGTATATGATTCAGTTACCTTGCTTTGTTTGGCTTCCATAATGGAGAGGCTATCCAAAGCTTCTGTGACGGCAGCTTCGGATGATTCAACTTGATCTAACAATTCTTGATGTTGTCGTTTAGCAGCATGAGTGTAGTTATCATATTGCACCTTGCACTGTTGAATAGCCGGCATAACCGCTCCATGAAGATCAATACCAAGTAACAAACGTTGATCCCGTTCGTTTATATGATTTTTGTTTAGTTCCATTTTGAGTTTCAAATCTTGGATTGGTAAATTAGCAACCTTGGCATTGTATTCGGCAACCACCAATTCAAGTTCTTCCATGATACGCGTCAATTCAAGGTCGGAATCAAATAAGTCTTTAGCATACGTTTGTTTCAGTTCTACAGATTGTTCTATAGCTTTTTCAAGACGATTTTGTTCTGTTTGCATCCTTCGGACGTCTTCGACAGAGAACTCTTGAGATTGAACTTGATTCTGAAGTTGTTCAACACGTGATGTGATGGTTTCAAGTCGATTACTGATTTCTTCGAGTTCAGCAGTATTCTTTTTGACCTTTTTATCAAGTGCATCCTTGTGATCATCCATCTGACGGACAAGATCATGAAATTGTTCTAAATCAGCCGCATATTCCTCGCGCTTTTTCTCCAGGGATGGTAGGCTATTGTGTTCAAGACGGAGATGGAGGGGGTAGAAAGAGATGATAAGGGTGGGTACAGCATGTACGTACATGGTTAGCGACAAAATAAATCAAATCAAATCAAATGAAAAGGTATTCATTCCATAGCAGCATTACATCTGCGCTGTACATACGATAAATTTCATACTTTCTTCCATACTTACTCCTCTGATTGTGAATTCAAACTATTCATACGTTCTACGATTTGTCCATTGAGATCTGTGACACGTTCAATCTCTTTTTCAATAATCATATTATCATTCTCAAACATATCCACAAGTCCTTCTTCAAGAACTTCCGATGTAGCATTGTCACCATTTAGAAAGGCTGTGTAGGCACCTGCCAAGTACACAAAGAATGCCTTATCAGTCTTTTGTTCTAAATCTTCCAATGATTCAAAAGTTGCATCTTCTGGTGGTGGTATGTCGGCTTCAAGTGGTTCATCCTCAGTCGACTGTAAAAGTTCCATCAGCCATGTGAGGGCTGCCAATAGTGCTGGCCATGTATGAGGTGATCCGGCGGCTACTAGGGCTGTTTTGGATATAGGAAATGGATAACCCACTGCCTTAAAATGCATGGCCACCTCATCTTCAAATTTCATGGTACCTGTATGAAAAGTAGGGTCGACACGTCGTAATAAAAAGGTCACAATGTTGGCAAAGTCTTTGCCTGATGGACGTGCAAGTGTCTTATGTGATACTGGGTGTTCATATCCTGCCGTTACCAAATAATGAAGTAATTTTTTCATGCACGAATTTTGATATGCCTTATCCGCAATAGGACGTGGATCCGCCTTATGAGCTGGTTGTGGTGGTGGTACAAACGATTGTCGACGATCTAAGGATTTGCCCCTGCTGCTGCTATTTGGAGTTCTTCCACCCATGGACTTTCGTGCAGATGACCGTGCAGAAGGAGTAGTACCGCTACGAGGGGGACTTGGTGAACGTGAAAGATGAGAGGGTGTTGTACTCCCACCTGACATACGTGGAAGCATTGATTTCCGTCCTCTTGTACTCTTCTTCATTTGCTTGCTAGAAGCAACACCACTACCACCAACCATATCATCGTTCCCCCCTATCCCCGACAACCGACTACTCGAATTCACCGGACCGAGTGTTGTACGACGGGACGGCATCGTGCGTTGTTTTGTCTGCTTGTTCTGATGTTTTTTGCTTCCTTACTCGCTTTAAAGCAATGTAGATTCCTAGTATTCAATATTGTCGTTTGGTGGTGATGATTGATGATGAGATGACTGATGGATGACTGCAATCTCAGATTTATCAGTGTCTACCAGTATGATACAGCAATGGGCAATCAATGCAAGGAACTCTGAGTGTTTCTTGGTGTTGTACAGTACTCGTAATTTGTTGTTTTTGTTGATTGACGGTGTTTTTTTTTGGCTTTTTTTTGTACCAGAGCCCGCCATGAAAAATTCAAAAAAACTCTCCAACAAAAAAAAGGAAAGAAAAACTGCAACGGTGATTCTTATCCACTTCCTATAGTCTAATTAAAGACGTTATCATCATTAAGAATGATAAGAAGTGCTTATGACAATGAAGATTCGTACGTCCTTCTGTCCAGAGGCATCTACAGTAACTTTGGGATTGAACGGGAACGGAAGACGGATAGACTGCTTCGGATGGAATTTGTGCTGGACTGTGATTCTTGGTCTTGCACCGGTTCATTTTTTGTCAAAAACATTTTTTCTCCCAAGCAACGCATCAACATTGAGACTGACTGACCGACCAACATTATATTATTATTTTATGAAACATCTCTTGTCACTCTTGCGGATACCATTGTGTTACTATCTATCTACTTTGAGAGAAAGAAGGTAGAACAATTCTGTATCATTCTTTCATCTGCATCAGAAATAATGCGCAACTCTACTACAAGCAACACAGGAGCAAACAACAATGGCAATTTAGAACAATTAGAGCGGACTGTCCGAGAAATAGAGGTATTACAAGCTATATATGGATCTGAAAATGATGGTGAAACTAATGTTGTTGCAAACAATTTAATTGTCCATTCCAGAAGAGAACTACGAAAAGCACAATCTGCTATTGGAGATTATGTTGAAGAAGAAGAAGAAGAAGAAGAAGGAGAAGAAGAAGAAAGTGGTTTCAAAGTAGTAGACGGCGATTGTGAAAATAATAATGGTGAAGAAATAAGGAGTAGTATTCCAACACTAGATATTGAACTATGCTTGATATCTTGTTGCTCTCTAGTAGACGAAGACGAAGATAGTGATAAAGACAATGATACTCACAAACGAAAAATGATACGCTTGCGGTGCAAATTGTTACCAGGATATCCTGAAGTATGTTGTGCCAAAATTGTTTATGTAAGTGTAGATGGATTGTATCGTTCTCAACAAGAAAGTATTGCGACAATGTTACAAGAAAAGGCTGAAACATTAAGAGGCCAAGAAGCAATTATGGAACTAGTACAGGAAGTACAAGATTTGATTCCTCTTGTTTCTTCCAAGGAAGAAAATAATAATTTAAATAACAACATTAACAGCAATGAGACCGGTATGAACCAAAAGTCGTCGTCATCAGGCTATAAAAGTCGACAATGGATATGGGCTCATCATATTACCAATACAGATCGAAGAAAAAGCATAGTACGGGAAGCTATAGAATTAAATTTAGGAGGATACCTCAAGTCAGGATATCCTGGTATAGTTGTTGTAGAAGGTTCATCTCCAAATTGTTCTGAATTTGTCACTTGGATCAAGGGTAATAAAAGTCGTCCTGGTGGATTTGGTAGGAATTGGGGGCATCATGTCAAGGGTGAAATTCAGATTTCTCCTCCTGATACTTCCAATGATGATGATGACTATGCTGGTACTAATAATAGTCAAGAGCAAAACTTTACAAAGAAGGAAACTCATTCCAAATTGCATAAACTAGTATTACCTACACCTTTTGAAGATCTTGGAGAAGATATGAAAGCTTTGTCTTCAAAATGCAAGCAATATGGGTTGGAACATGAATTTTTGGAATATGTAATGCAACACAAAAACAACAAATAAATGATCTATTGAATTCACCGAGTTCGTCGTAAGCAATCCAATCTCTCTATATGTCTTGTTCACTGCACGTTCCTTGGGGAGCAAATTTGTGGCCTTCCAAATCTGCTACATAAACAATCTTCAATTGCGTCGTGTGCAACCTACCTTTTGATATTCTATCACAGTAAATGAGACCCACGCATACCAAAAAAGCAACTCCAGAAAGTACCATTAATAATATCTTATCCCAAGGTATTTCTACTTCGCTGGTGATATTGAGGGAGACAGGATATGGAGGTGCATATGATATATACGACGTACTAACTGGGCAAGTGATATTCGTCTGATCAATCGATGGGTTTCCTTTGACAGGCACAAGGTATCCAGAAGAGCATTGATCGGAATGCTGCAGCACGCAGTCACTTGGAGTTTCAACAAAGAAATTGCGTTCAAGCATGAGTCCGGATGCAACAGTGACGAAACCTCGAGATACAGCATAGATAAGAAGGTCCGAACAGGAGCCAAAAGCAAGAGCTATAGTCTGCAAGTCGAATCATGTTGCTTTCTTCTCGTCTGTCATTGGAACCTTGTTTGTTTAGCTGTGTTTCTGCATAATTTTTGCAAGTACTACTTCTTTCTCTTACTACCTTCCCATCGATGCATGATGTTCGAGAAGATTCCTTCTTTTGTTGTTTGCGTATTGGGATATGTCGCTCCACTGCCCTGTCCAAATCAAATATGAGAGTAGCAGCCAAAACTGAAGCTGCTTTAAATATTGTGCCAATCCAGAACGAGAATCCTGTGTTAACTGCATTGGCAGCGAATGGACTGATGACAAAACTTAAAAGGAACCCCAAATAACTAATGGCACTTGAAATTCCAAAAGCCAGTCCCAGTTCTTCATCTCCGAATCATGTTGCTAGGAAAGCTTGGTTTGTAGTAAACAATGATGCAAACCCCAATCCATAAAGGAAACTTCCAAGCAAGGTTATTAACCAGCTCCCCGTCTCGATGCCAAAAGAAGTTGTGATTTGTAAAAATAAGGCAGATTGTGGACAAGATCAATGAGCATACTCTTCCGCCACATTTGTCCACAAGCATACCAGTAAAAAGGGGAAGCACAATTCCTGGGAAATGAACCATAGTAAACAAGAGTTGATACTTTTCCTCAAAATTTTCTTTAGGCATGGTTTCCTTTAGTTGCTGATGTATGGGTGCCGGTAGTGATATTCTAAACAAGTATGGGACACAATACAGACATCATCACAACTTATTTTGAGCATCACATAGTTGAAATGCAGTGATCCGCACTTTGCATTTTAATCACTTGTATAGTGATTTTAAAAACTCACAAATAATGGAGCCCGTGCATGACGATACAAGAAAATATCAAGATAATCTATCGTTGCTTCAAGGAAGGCTTACCACGAATATGCTGTTTTAAATTTTGCTCACCATTGATTTCATCAAGGTCTGTTTCATGGTCAATGACCAAATTTAAAGAAGTAGCGCTCGTTTGCCTTGTTAATTTGGTACCATGTGTTTTTGTCGCATTGTAATCATTATCAATCTCCAAACGAAACAATTGCATATCATTCGTTGTAGCTTGGTACATTCGTCTGGTGGCTTACTGTGGTTTCAGAATATATATATATGTATATATTGTTTCCTTTTGGCTTGTCTCTTTGAGATAGCTTCGTTTTGGGAACAATCGGTGGATACGGTTTCTAAGTACATAGAATTATTGTTTTTTCCGAACGTGTAAGAATTTCTTTTTTGTGAGGTGGTGCCATATCTGACATTAATTGTCTCTGTGTGCGTAGGACCTGCTTATTCTTATTATAATTCGGTCGTGTTCATGACTAGTCCTTGACAAGAGATTTAGAACATTGAAAATCATCAAAATATGAGAACCCGATGTGATTACGATTCGTATCATGCCTTTCGTGATTTTCTCTGGAAAGGATCTAAGACTAGAGAAAGCTATTCCAGAATCTAATAACACTATTATTGGGAATTCATATGAAGCTATTCCAGAATCTAATAACACTATTATTGGGAATTCATATGAAAGATAAAATAAATTTGATTATATTCTAGGAGAGTAGAGCCTTCTTTGCTGATAATCTTTAAAAAGAAACTCCAAGAGATTTGAGAAACAACGTTCCAGTGTGAGAAGTAGGTCAAGTGCAAAATCTTTACATATGCATACTGTTCTGGAGAGTGCCTAAGAGTTGTACAATACTCTCTGGTACTTCTTCTTGCCAATTTTTATTTTCAACACAGTCCACTCCGGCAACAAAAAGATCTTCAATGGTTCGTTGATATGTCAATTCCTGTCTGTTCAATATCAAGGATCCACCCAGTTCTATAGGTATGCAATCTCTGGAGATGCCACAATCTGATAATACTATCATATTTTCATTAGCTTCTAAGGTATTGAATACATTCAAACGCATACGGTAATGACTGGTGATACCTGCCAAGCATTTTTCTAACAATTTCAAAAGAATTTGGTATACCCATTTAACCGGCATCAAAAATAAATGCCATGAAGCAGCTTTCATAGGAAGAGCATAGGTTGTATCTTCAGTTGAACATCTGTTGTACCTCTCAAAGTCATTAAAAGATTGGAAAGGGAATAAACGATTAGCACTTCCATGAGTTGTCATTACAACAAATCCAAGTTTTTGAACAATAGGACCATTTTCTGGATCAAAAAGTGCAATATGCGCATTGTACCATACCAAACGCATCTGACACGTCGTGCAGAGTTAACAAACACGCAGTGTATCTAAGGAGTGAGAGGATGCAAAATAATCAGAGGCATTTATTTATTATGAATTCAAAGAGTTCTTCTTACCATTGTGTCGACATCATCCACGAAATTGCTAAAGTTTTCATAGACAATAGCACGACCAGCTTCATCGAAATCGCGCAGTATGCAAATACCACATTTAATCAAGGCTGGATAGTCTTTTTCTGGAAAGTCAAAGATTGAAACAAAGCTATTGAAGGCACGGTCGGGACCAAATAATTCTACTTTTCGTCCCCAGTACTTGACGATCCGCTCAGCAGCAGCATTTACATCGAATCTATCAGTTCGAAGAAAGGCTAATCGGAATTCAGCACATTCAACATGAGATGGATTGACGAAGAGAGCAGTTTCGTAGGCCTCCTTGTGCTCTATGGCATCAATGGCTTCATGCAATGATTCCAATGAATCCGCAATTAACTCGTCTGTTTCTTCGATTTCATCTTCTTCTCCCAACCGTTCGTCCTTTATTTTCTGTAGTTCCTCGGCCGATAAGGAAGCACGCTCTGCTTGCAAAGACGTCCAGTTAAAATCTGGCCGTTCAAGCATCCACGCTGGCAACCATGTCGTTTGTCCCACATTCGCCATGGTTGCTCAATGCAAAAAGGTCTGAATGTATACGATTATTGTTGTTCAACATAGAAATCCTAGAAAAATACTCGTCTTGAGCAGGCAGAATTGTTTGTCTTGTACCTGTACCTGTAAGGTGGTTTCATATTTTACTGGTACCTGGTATTAGTAGTAAAGTCTCGTTTCCATCGTTCATTCTGGTACTGTACCAGGTACTTCTTGTTCTCTATAGCGCTCTAGATATATATGATACCTGGTACGAATATTTTCAGTTCAGTAATCACCTTTACCAGGTAGGGTCCCAGCGAATAGTGAAGGTACTGTACAGCATATACTGCTTAAGTAAAGATGTTTTACTTTCATGTATTGTACTACAGACTACCTGGTACCAGGTACAGCCGTTTTGCAAAAAACACATAAATCACTCCTACAGGTATTCCTTGTGCGCAAGGTACGACAGATGAATAGAATGAACAAAACAGAAAGCTTCTTGCTGTCAGAAAAAGGAGATTCCGTCGTACCCTGAGAGTCATTTATATATCATATAATTAAATAAAACTATATTAAATCCATTTTTCTTTTGGCATATTATTCTCTTTCATAAACGCAATCTTTTTTAAAAAAATATTTGTATCAGTGCGGGGGAAAAGTTCTCTCAGGCGCTAAATTCAGCCAATCAGGGAGCTCAGAACCATACCTTTACTT
>WKLE02000708.1:0-14017 GCA_014885115.2 Asterionellopsis glacialis
TGCTTTAAAAGGCTCGATTCCTGACTCTGTCGCTGGTCTCAAAAGTATCGGTGAGTCCATCTTTAGAACCCTTTTAGTGTCATGCTATTCCCGCTTTGCTTGACCAATGGCACGAGTGTACTTACTCGTTTTTACTTTTCTCGCATCAAACTACCAGAGGTCCTATTTCTAAGTTCGAATCAGCTTACAGGAACGATCCCTTCGAATATTGGCGCTCTTGATCGCACTTTGAGGGGTCTCTACTTATCTGATAACAAGCTGGATGGGAAAATATCAGAAATGCTTTGCGAACTTGAGGAGTTAGAGGCGTTGTTCTTGGACGAGAACAAATTTTCTGGGGAGCTTCCTGACTGTTTGAACTCCATGTCGAGTCTGCGTCAGCTCTACGTGTTCAAAAATGAGCTGTCAGGGGAGGTTCCAAGTAATCTTGAGAATTTAAAATTATTGAGTGAGTTCTGAGGAGGAGACAGAACCGATATTTAGGTATTTGTGTGGTTGTGACATTTATCTCACCCTTTTCATTACTTGTAAAACAGGTGGACTCGGTTTGGAAGGAAACAGTTTTGTCGGAGAAATTGCTCAAGGTATTTGTAGTTTGACTACAGACCCTCTCGTTGATTTGTGGGCAGATTGCGGAGGAAGTTCTCCAGCGGTCACTTGCAGCTGTTGCTCAGCTTGCTGTCCTGGTGCACATTGTACGTAGACATGAAGTACCGCACATGACTTTGTTCAAAAGTATTGAAGAACGTTGCTTAAAAGTAGTAATGATGTAGATGTATATCTTGCTCGGGTTATCTTCAGATCAGCAGATGCAATTTTGTTTTTCCTGCATAAGAGCCGTATAGCTTTATTGGTGTCGCCTTTTTTAAGCTCAGTACGACAACAAAACTACTTTCTGTCATTTTTCTGATTTATTTGTTAAAGCTTGTGTTGACGAGTTCTCATCTAAGAATCCTAAAAGGAGCCGCTTAAGCTCTGGTTCTCGACGAAGAATTGTCATATCAATTGTATGCCCACCCTTGTGTGTATATGACTTTCTCGTTGCATCTGTCCAGTACTGCTCCAACTTTGTGCTTTGGTCCAAAATCTGGTCTGTTGCCCCCTTCAAGTGCAAAGTCGGAATATCAATCCCTTTCGCTGAAAGCCGACGACGGCTCGTTTCCAACCATTGAAGACCACCTGCACATGCAAGTATGGCAAATTTCCAAGGGCGGTCCGAAAAATCAAATTGGTCACGCCAAATTGCAGGGTCGGAAAAAATGGTTACCAACGTACAACTCAAAGAAAAGCAATACACACCGTCATACGGTCCATTCTCTCTGAGATGATTTGCTAAATACTCCAAGCTATTCTCCAAGGATTCCTGTGCAACTGACGAGACGTCGACCCATGTGTACCACGGTCCGTTCGAAAAGAGTGCGAGGCCATCTCCTGCTTTTCCAGGATACGGCCCATGTAAAAAATCGCATTTTGCACGCTTGTCGAGCTCTAAACCAAAAATTTGCATTTCGGTGATCTCGTTACACGAATTATGCCCGTGCAAGCACAGTATTCGAGGTCTAAATGATGTCCCATCTTTTCCCTTGGAGCTCTCTGAACTTTGCCCTTTATTCATCATCTATTGAAACATCCTCTTTTGTTGTCTCCTCTCTAGACTACCGGAAAAGAACCATACAACCTGTAGGGTCCTTTGGACTTCTTTCTGGTCCTCCGGTAGTCTCAAGTTGCTGCCGCGCTTTTTAGTGTCACGTTAGATAGCTGCGCGCACCCGCGGAGGGAAAGCGAAAATGTGTACATAATAGCACGCGGTACACCCGTAACAAAGAACATCTGAACACTGAACACAGACAGCCAGTCAGTAGTCAGTAGATTAGTCAGTAGTCCTCGTTGCTGAGGACATGTAGAGACTATTCCGATCTGTAAAGAGAGAGCTACTTGATAATGTAGAAAAACAAATTGAAAATCTTCAAAATAGCTGGATAGTGGAGTAGTCATCATTGTCTACTCTAGTGTTTTCTAGAGAGCTCTCTCTAGAAATAGATTAGTTCTGTGGAGCGTAATGAGTGTTTAAAATGCTGTGCGGGAATGTGGTGATAGTTTTTAAGATAGTGAAAAGGTTATGAGAAACGATCTGCGTGACAAATGGATTTTTGGATTACTATTGCTTAGAGTTGGACTCAATATATATCTAACCTTCAAAAATGGTGTCTATTATGCATCCAAGGTGCATTTTCCCGAGGAAATGCTGTTATTGTAAGAAAATCTAGTTCATGCATGGATGGTTCTTGTTAGTGAATTTGTACTGTCATTAGTAGTCATGAGAATTTGAAAAAAAAACTGTTGCAGTTAATTTCCAATTATCATAAACCACATGTCATAGTCAGCTTCATACTGAGTGAAATAGAAAGCAATCAGACAAAATTTGGGCTTAGTGTTTAACATGGTGGCATTGCAAGCCATTCTAGCCACCAGTTTTCATCGTACTGTGTTTGAATTTAGGGCAATGGTGGAAATTTTTGGCTCGTAAAAGACTGCTTGAAGAAAACAAAGCAAAGTCAAAAATAAATGGAGAAACTTACATCATTCATCAACTTTTCTAAAGCACTTTTCTTCTCTTGAGCTTCTGTTGACGCACCAGCCTGACGGTTGGTCGTGGACATGCCTCTCTTGGACGATTGCTGTCCGGATTGAACATTGCTGTTTCCTGTCACCTTTCGTATCGTCTGCTGCGTTCCCCGTCTATATGATTGCCAAAGTGCTGCCCATGTCATGGTCGATAGCAATGAGTGTCTCAATGTATGCTAAATTATCTTGCGTTGTCGTTGTCTATTGACGTTCTTTTTTACTTTTTGGAACTCTAGACTAGTTCTCCAGCAAAAAAAGAGAACGAACGAGAAGGCAGATATAGATGTCAAAGCAAAAAAAAGAGAAGGGGTGTCAAAACTTTGTCTTCGTGCGTGCCGTACGCATTGCGTTCGGGCATTTCTTTGATTCGACGAGACTCTCTAGAGACACGTCGCTAATAATATGATTGGTATATACTGTCTCTACACAACGTACATAGCCAAAAAAGCTACATGTACTTGAGACAGAGAATAAAATGTTCGCAATGGAGAAGTCAACGTCATTCATGATGTCATCTTGAAGTCATCGATGACGTTAACCTGGGAAAAAATGACGTCACAGATCAAGCAGAACGCTATTCACGTTGAAATCTTACCTTTTATGTAAGATACCCGGGTACACGTGCTGGTAGTTCCTACATGGTAGGACTACGAGCTACAGTAGCCTACCATCTAGAAATCGGGGCACGTAGAAGGATCTTCGATCTGACAGACACACACACACATCTCAAAGTCAGCGTAATGCAAGCATAACGAATACACAAGATTTCCAAATTGACTTCGATTTCATTTCATTCTTCCACAAATCCACGTCAAGATGTTGTCTGCAAGATCCGCTTTTGCCCCCGCCATCCGTCGTACAGGTGCAAGGTTCTTCGCCGCTTCATCCTCAGGGGCTGAATTGAATAAGCACCTCTCTGAAGTAGATCCTGATTTGTGCCAATTGATTGAGCAAGAAAAGGCTCGGCAACGCAACAGTCTTGTCCTCATTGCTAGTGAAAACTTCACCAGTAAGGCAGTGCTCGACGCTCTTGGCTCGGTTCTTTCCAATAAGTACAGTGAGGGATACCCTGGTGCGCGCTACTATGGAGGAAATGAGAATATCGATCAAGTTGAAATGCTTTGTCAGAAGAGAGCATTGGAGGCTTTCCATTTAGATCCGGAAGAGTGGGGAGTGAACGTGCAATCCCTTTCAGGATCTCCAGCGAATTTCCAAGTAAGTTAGTTTGCTTGATTTTGTCTAAGCATGTTTTGGAGGGTTTTGCTCTCTTGAAATATGTTATCAGGGACTGGTTCGGTTGGTATTATTTTCTTGTTTTTCAGTTTTCAATGGTTCAGAAATTTCTTGAATGTTTAGAAACTGAATTCATTTCAGAGATATCTACCTGGTAGTCGCATTATTGTTCATTGGATGGGGGGGTTCTGTTATTTCATCGTTGGGAATCCTGATCTCAACCATTTTCTTTTCTTATACTACAGGTCTACACTGCACTCCTTGAAACACACGATCGTATCCTTTCCCTGGATCTTCCCCATGGAGGTCATCTTTCGCATGGATACCAGACGGCAAACAAAAAAATCTCGATGGTTTCACGTTATTTTGAGTCTATGCCTTATCAGCTTGACCCAGCGACAGGCGAGATTGATTACGATCAAATGGAAAAGAGTGCTGAACTTTTTCGTCCCAAAATGATTGTCGCTGGTGCCTCTGCATACGCCCGACTAATCGACTACGAACGCATCCGAAAAATTGCAGACAAGGTTGGAGCTTACGTCTTGGCGGACATGGCTCATATTTCTGGGCTTGTTGCTGCTGAGGTCATTCCTTCTTGCTTTCCTTATGCTGACGTTGTCACAACAACTACCCACAAGAGTCTTCGGGGACCTCGTGGTGCTATGATCTTCTACCGTAAGGGCCAAAAGGGAACCGATAAGAAAGGGAATCCAATAATGTATGATTTGGAAAGCAAAATTAACTTTGCCGTTTTCCCTGGACTCCAGGGAGGACCTCATAATCATACGATTGCGGCACTTGCTACTTGTCTCAAACAAGCAAATACTCCTGAGTTTGTCACCTACCAGAAGCAGGTTCTGAAAAATTGTTCCCGTTTCGCAGACAAGCTCAACGAGTTGGGATACACACTTGTTAGTGGTGGTACTGATAACCATCTTGTCCTTGTTGATTTGAAAACTTCTCGTGGCATTGACGGAGCACGTGTAGAACGTGTCCTTGAACTTGCGTGTATTGCAAGTAATAAGAACACAATCCCTGGTGACACATCAGCCCTGACACCTGGTGGCATCAGAATGGGTACTCCAGCTCTTACATCTCGTGGGTTGGAAGAGGAAGATTTCGCCAAGGTGGCTGAGTTCTTTGACAGAGCTGTTGCCATAGCGCTCGAACTAAAGAATACTGACCAAGGAAAAAAATTAAAAGGGTTCAAGGAAATGTGCGCAGTCGGGCCTTCAGTTTCTCCTGACTTGGTACAGCTTCGAAAGGAGGTATCCGAGTTTGCTTGCTCTTTCCCAACTGTTGGATTCAACGAAGACGAAATGGATTTTGAAGGAGAATACAACGTCGATTTTGTTGCATAAATTTACCATGATACCTTTGTTTTGTGTCTACCCATGATTATGCCAATGACACCAAAACAGTTACTTATTTTGAAACCTGTAAAGAAATTACTATACTGAATATATGTTGAAGTCTTTTTTCGGGAAAAGAAAGGAGCCGGTTGTTCTTTAATTACAAACTTGAAACTTGCCATATTTGGGATGAATTGCTGAATTTTTTTGTCTGGAGATTACAGAACATGATCTTGTTGCGATGATGCTCTCTAGAAAATCTTCTAGCCCTTGACAAACAGCGTGTTTCTGTTGATGATGCTTTTCCTCCTAGCTCTCTTTGTTTATGAAATTTACTGTGGCTTGTTGCACCATTCAACTTCTCATTTGAGATACCAAACAAAACACTTCAGCTACCGCACGCTTTTTCAAAGGGAATGAATCAAACCCAAATACAACTTTTCAGGTGCTGCATATATGATCTCACCATGGAAGGCAAAAAATTGTAAACTGGGGAGTCTACAGGTGTTGAGCAAGAAGCTAATCTTTAGCATTTTTGTTGTCTTCAAAGCCTATTATATTTCTTTGCTGATTCTATTACTTTGCTGTTTATAGGATTGTCTAAGTGACCTATTGTTGGGCAAAAATGTTGCACACAGCACCTGCTCAAGCTAAGATTGTGCATTCATATGCCCAGGATTTCTTCCCATGTGGATTGCTGGTAGCTCAAAAAAAAGTTTGCATGATGTAGTTATAAATTAGAAATAGTCCATTGCTGATAGACCTTTTTTGTCCTGGTTTCCATGATGTACTGATAGCGTCTTGGATACTATTTTTTTCCTGTTTGGCTGGTAACTGGTGCTTGGTTTGAGGTTTGAGATTACTATTCTCTCTGGGCCTGTATTAAAAAAACAATACAGCTGCTTGCTGCTGTACTGTTTGTCTTGATAGTGGGTGCAAAGATTGACAGACATGAAGCACATGATTTTTGTTTGCTTGTTGGTGTATCTTCTTAGGGCAGTTATTATTGTTATTATATCAGAAGTTTTGGAAGTTTGTGTACCTTTCAATAATTTTCTAGTTGTCTTCTACTCTAGTACTATACTAATTTTTTAGGAGTGATTCTTTCTTTTAATCAATTTTAAGACTTTTTAATTAGTCATCTAGCAATATCAGCAAAATTATTTACTTTCTTCTTGTTTAATATCTCAAAAATGTTGGACTGGAAGATACACAAGCCATTTTTAAACATCTTTTCTTTAAAAGCCCCATTGTATTAGCAGGTATATAAGAACAGTCTTCTTTAAAAATCAACTTTTTTTATGTGAAAAGTGCTTGATAGAATGAATGCATGAATAGAAGCTTAGCTGTTTCTGGCTGTCTCTTACCTTTTTCTATGAAAAATCATTTTTATGCCATATTGAAAATTTATCATGATAAAAGAGTAGTAGTATTATGAAACAGATGATATTATTATGAAACAGATGATATTATTATGAAACAGAAATCTTTTTCTTTGCTTTTTGTGAAATCGTTGTGGTACCATTTAGTAAAAAATACATGAAAAGATTTTATGATCATCATATAAAACAGCAGACAATGCTCACTCCCTGCAACTTAAATTTAGAAGTACTATACTACTGTGGTAGTAGAATATGGATCATATCCCTTCAGAAAAGAGAAAAATCCAGTTGCATATACAAAATAGGTTCTAGTTCTTACAGAGGAACCCAATTCTACATTCAAAGAACAAACAAAGAAGAAAAGGTTTCTCATTTCTTGCTAAAAGAGGAGTGGAAAAGGGAAGTACCAGATTGATTACCATTCCCAAACTAATTTGATAATTTATAGTAAAAAAAATGATAGTCTACAAGAATTTAATATGGGTTGGAAGGATAAAATATGTTCAATATATTGACCTGTCATTAATATGCAGAATGCCTTTTTCATCACCAAAGGGTCTGCTTTATTCACATATTAAAGTACTAGCTAGAGTGCTACCAGTTTACAACAGAACTAATATTGCTTAGCTACAGTCATTAACAATAGTTAATTATAAAGAACAGAAGAAGAATTCTGAAGATTGCTTATGATACTATCACAATAAAAAGAGAATACCCCCCTCAAACATGAACAAGAATGAGTTCAAGAACAAGTACTAAAATTTTAAAAGTATAAGTAGAGCTTTTGGTGACAGAATAATCAATGTACAAAATATTTAGCTATACTTTTGGCTTCAAAATAATTCTTAGTAGTAATAACACAAAGCATCATTTGTTCTTCTTTGAACAAATAGACAACAACAAAAGTATTGTTCTTAACTAGAAAAGTAAATATTGTACTCCTGGACAAAGTCAAAGAATAAAATTAAAACAAAAAATATCCAGGTTGCAAGGATGAAATTAACCTTACTGCTGATACTAAGTATATAGTATTAGAGAAGTGCTGCTTGAGATTATTTTTACCCAGATCTAATATTAGTGTAAGTAGAAATAATGCAAATAACAAGGATTGCTAATGTATGAGAGACAACAAGGGACTGATATGTTATACCTGACCAAAAGACCAATCAACATATACAAATAAGATCAGATAGTAGTGAACTTGCTTTAGTCAGTTTGTGTGGTTTGTGGTTCAATCATTTATTTGGCTGATTCTTAAAATATCAAAATGTACTCTTACTATAACTAAAATTGTAGTAGCAGGACCACTTACTACTATAGGATTCTAGTAGAACATAGTGATGGATACTACAAAAGGGAAAAGTGTGTGATGTATTATAATGCAGTATTGGTAATACGCACTGGCATTGTTTCTATTTTTGGTTTCTTGTTGCAGCATTTAGAAAGTGCATAGTGGATATATTAATGATCAACTTTATATTACTGCTATTCTTTACTTTCTTCTTCCTGGTATACTATTTTTAAAAGAGAACAGAGATCTTTTTTACTATGTGTGCAAAGTCATCTCCATAATTTGGTAGACAACAACCCTCTAGATAATTAGAGGAGGAAATCTAAAGAAGCTTGTCTTATGTTCAAACCAGCAATATCTTTCTTACTGCTTTAATAGAAATAAAGAAATAGTACACTCAAGAAAAAAAAATCCTCATTAAGCTCTGTAAACTTTGATCTAAAAATATTTATGTATATCAATGGATTAAGGGGCTGATAATAGAAATAATCCAGGGTGGTACTCTAACTGGAAGAAATTTTATTCTAAAGTCCCCCATACTTCAATATAGCTATCCTTAGAACAGCATCAATTGCATACTATCAACAGCAGCTCTAGAAAATGAGAGATAACTTATAACCTAAGAAGGTAAAAAAATTAAAAGTACTTATTATACTTAATCTTAATTATGCCCTGCCATAATAAAGTATGCACCATGACATTTGATGACTGCAGTAGAATAGATAAGAAGTGACAATGTCATCCTCCCTTCACATTTTGTGAAATTCTTTGCTCATGATACAATCAACCAAAAGAACAATAATAGTACCACAAATATATTACTAAATACAAAGGAAAACAAAAGAATATAATGTGAGATTATTTTAAATAGAAAAGTACTATTAGTAGTTACAATTAAAGTATAGAACAACAGAATCTTACATACACAGTAATTACATGATGTGTAGCATTATATGGTAAACTTGAAAATTGCAGTGTTGCTTATATGATAACATCTTTCTCACACACACATTTTTGAAAATATTGAGTAAATTTTGGCTAAAAAATCTTGAATGATGTCACATAACATAACAAATGAGCAATGTTGCTAAGGTTAAGCTTGAAAAAAGGGACCAATATAAGGAATTTCAAGCTTTCCAAAAATTATAGTCCCTGTTGCTCATTACTGGTTTTTACTATAGTGATAATAGCATTCAACATTCAACCATATGTTCCACCATTTTGCTAGGCAAATGATGTTGTTTAGAATTAATGAAACCACATGGAATACAACAGTAGTGATATGTATTTTGTGAACAATATTTTTCTCATATCTTCTCTCTTAATATTTATAGGCATGTGTGAGTTGTAAAGAGGAAATATAAATGATCAGATTTCGTACCACACCTCTATAATTCCTGCCTTTAAGCTACAGAGCTTTAAACTACTTACTTACTCAAGCATATTTAGTGCTAATCAAATTTTATTTTCTATTGACTACCATAGTAATAATTATTACAAAAAATGAATACCCTACCATCATGACTAGGCCAGGACCATGAATTATGAATCAAGCATATTTATTTTGCCAAACTGCTGTTGGTACTGCACCATAGAAGCAGGTACCAGAAAATAATTTGTATGCAATTTTTTTGTCCTCTTGTTAAAGGGTAGATCAAGAACTTGCACACATAGATAACCACAATGGTGGTCATTTTCTTCCATGTAAGCTAAATGATATGCTGAATGAACATAATATTATCTTTGGTGTTATTTATAATACAGCGACTGTCATATGTAAGCCATTTTTAATATTCTTTCTTATCAACACTTTACCCTTATTGCTTATTGGTGCTTCTGTCAAGAAAGAATGGTATTATAACATGATTCAATTGTGGTTGATTAATAAATGTTGGAAAAATTGAGGAAGAGGATAACAGATTGATAAATGTTACATTAGTTGCCATTATATGTATGAATTATTCTGCAATTTCTTTTTCTATACTTGAGCAATGTACTAGCAGAAGTACTAATCCATCAGTATTCTTTTGCTATTATCCTTCCCATTCCTATTCTAACACTATGTGGACAAAGTAAAGCAATACTACAGTAGGTACACATCACTGATTATTAGAAGAGCAGCTAGTAGAGAGCAGTATAAACTTTTGCCAAAATTTCCAAATCCATTAAAAAAGACACACTATTTAAAAAAGAAATGGGAAGAAGTATTTGCAACAGTTTGTGGAATCTAGTAGGTTACCACCAGTTGTAACAGAAGCTACCACATGCCACTAGTAGTTGTGCTGAAATTGTAGTAGAGTGACTACTAAACAGCAGAAGCAAAGTATAAAAAGTAATAAAGTAGGGTACAACCACCACTAAGCAATGGGAGGAATGAATACTAGCTTTCAGTTCGTCTTTTCTAATTACAGGACTATATGCATCAAGGTCATCATGTAGATATTATCATCCTTAAATTATAAAAAGTGATACAAACACAGAACATAATATTAAACAGACAGTTTATCAATCCTCCAAAAATGTGATTGCTACTGACAAAGAATCACCCCCAGACAGCATAGTAGTGTATATTGTTTGATTTTTAATATAAGTCAACCCAAACAACCATCAACACACATGGTATAAATGCTAAGTTGGCTTTTTACTACTGGCATTTATTATTTGAACCCTTTTATCTAAGACTGAGTAAATTACTTGATAATAACAACTCGATGATACATGTAAAGTGTCATAGAAAAAATAAGATACATCAGCAATGGAGATTTGAAGAAGACTTTCATAAAATTTTGGTCCTGTATGCTTAAAGGGAGCAAAGCATCTTTGAAAGTCTTATATCCAGAATCATCACTGACCACAAGGAAAGACAAGAAGAATTTTTGTCCTGCCACTGAAAATAAAGAAAATATTAGAGGACCCACACAGAAAATCTGGCAGTACATATCGATTGTAAATGCCGCTTTTTGAGTTTGCAGCGTTTTCTTCGAATTATTGAGAATTAATTAGATATTGGTAAGTGCTCTGCACCACCATTGTTCAGTTGTTGTTTTCAAAGGAGTTCAACCTAACTAGCTTTTTGATCACGTGGGATTAGCCGAAGGTTGAATTACACGTATTTCACAAAAATTGGTGCTATACTATCAAATAAATTAGACGTTATGATCTTCAAAACGAAAATGCATTCCATCGGTAACACGATAATGTAACATCACCGAAGAATCAAAATCTTGAAGTCCTTTTTAGTGACTCTCGTATTTTGCCTCTTCACGGTAGTCGATGTAACGGCCGAAAGCATGATCAGTCAAAATGGATCTACATTCTTTTTTATTTTCTTTCAAAGATTGAATCGAATCAGTTTGGCTGATTTCGTCTCTTACAAGCGCCAAATCGTGTTGTAGCGATAATGCCTTTTTCAGAACATCTCGATTCTCAACAGCTTCGACACTGCAAACACCCTCTACTAAATCTTCACATTCTTTGTTTAAGTTTTCGAGTTCTGGAAAGTATCATGAGGAGGTTATTCAAGAAAACATTTAGAACCCTTTCTTCAGTTTAAACATGGTATATGAGAAGATGATTTTCACTACTTACCCTGGATCATTTTAGTCATTTCTTCAAGCGAGCAACCTTCTCCAGACTCAGCACATGTAACAACCCGGTCCATGTCGAATCCTTCAGAATTGTTTGATATTTCACTCTTGAATTCAAAGTGAACATCGCGGTAAAAGTCGGTTCTAGCTGTCATGGCCATGGACTTGGCATTTTTATTAGATCGCAAGAGGAGTGTGCCAAAAGATGATCCTCTTTCAAAGATCATGAAGACCGACAGAAATACTATTGTTGTTTTCATTGTAGTGCTACCTGCTGGGTTGTCACGTTTAGTTTCGTATGTTTTGTTTGTTCTCTTTCGAATGCTATTCGAGGGATTGTAGTGTGAAATGCAATACATAAAAATATGATGAAAATTTGGGATCTAATTTTTGAAGTTGAGAGAATGGAAGTGTCATCGTTGTGTGATGTCAACTTTTCCTAGTCCTCTAGATGAAGACACGCTCTCTAGAGAGAGGACTATGTACCTGTAGGGCCTGTACAGGTACCTGGTACTAGCCTACAATGGTACCGGGTACGGTTCGACCGGCGGTGGTGAGTACCCAGGTACCTGGTACGGCTGCAGCAATAGTCTTATTAATAATTAGGTCTACTAAGTCCTCTCTCTAGAGTAGGTATCTGGTACGTCCTCTACTAGAGAGAGAGTTCCTCTACTATCACGCAACGAACCTCATCCGTAGTAAGTAGCCCGAACAAAATCTACCATGTATTGTCTTGCTGTGGCTGACTTGATCTTGCCAGTCGTGTCAGCGTTACAAAAAAGAATAAAAAATGGTGTCAAGAGAGTCAAGAGGATTGACAGCACCCCTTTGCTGACGTGGACTACGACTGTGTAGGGAAAGTAAGACGGAAGTGTTTCTCATTTAGTGTTAGGGATATTTGTAACGGGTTCTCGTTTCCTCCACTTTTCCTCCTCACTTTTTAGATGCGTGTCAAGTTATTATTTTGGATGCCAAGCAATCGTGAGGAGTGCATTCCGATATAATCATAAAAAGAAAGACCGAAAAAGGATTCGGATCGAAAGCATAAATTTCCACTGATTAAGATTACAGTATCCCAACAATATCAAGAGTATCAAAATGGTGTGGACAGCGTTTTTCCCCACGCTTCGAGCAGGAACTCGATCAGCTGTCGCGAGAGGTGGCACTACGAAAAGGACAATTTCGAGCACAACACCATCAAAACAAATACAAGGAAGCACTAGCCAAGCAGTAAAAGAAGCGGTCAAACCCAAGTGGTGGGACATGCAGACCTGGGACAAAGCCTGTAAGGAGGTACGTGTAAGGATTCTTCTTAATGATGTTGCTCTATTGTAAATGAAAGATAATGATACACAATCACAGCTATAATCTCACCCTTTCATCTTTTATGTATTATACATATGGACAGGACTATGATGCCTTCTTTTACGGATTTTAGTACAGGCAATAGATTGCGTTTTTAAACTTAAAACTGTAGAAACTAGTTGCAGCTTAAGAGAAAACGAAATACTTACCAAGCAATGTGACACTGAGTGAACGACAAATAACAAATTAAAAAAATAGTTCTGATGCATTATTCTTATGAACCTAGAGAAAATTTCTAATTCGTTTCTGTTTCTTTTCATTCGTGAATTACTTCTATAAATATGTGTTTGCATGTTATCTTGTATCCTCGGCTGGGGCACACATTTGAAAATTATTATCCCTGTTCTTCTCGTTCCTTGATATTATACTTTATTGGCTGTAGAGAGCTAGATAAGGTCTAATCCCTACGTTTGTACACAGTACGTATCATTTTTTAGAAATGGCAAAATCGCATTTTTACGAAACACGCCAAAAATTGGTTAGCTATCAATCGCCACGATAAAGGTAAGTACACCCATGCAGAATCTCATCAATGCTTACATCAATTTTAAATGCCTGAAACACTTCTTTGGCTTCTCCCATGGTTGAAATTGGTGGTTCCAGCTTTGCGGGAACGGAAAATTGCCCATTGGTTTCTTCTTGCAGCCATTCTTTCGTGTTTGTAGAAAGTTGACGAACTTGGGGCTCTTTCACATCTGTTTGCTGGATGCGTCTCGCCCAAGATGCCGTTGCACGTCGAACACCTTGCTGAGTGGAGGATAGAAATGAGAAAGTCATGTTCGATTTTGGTTCTTGTAGCCTAGTCGGAAAATTAGACCTTTTGTTGTTATTCGTGTGGGGATGAGTCGTTTTAGTTAGTTGCCACTCAAGTAGTTAGCCTATCAAATTATAGCAGAACAGCCTGTGTATCGTTGATGCTAGCTGGTACAGGTAGTCTACCGGTAAGAAAAATAGCGTGGTTGTCAAAAGCATTGCCTCTGTTCACTAGAGGAACTCGTCTAGAGTCTAGCGAGAAAGTAGCAAAGATCTCTTTTTGCAGAACAAATCCTGTCAGAAGTCAGAAGATCGGTGTCTTCATGAGGGTTTCAGACATTTGATTGTAGTGTCACATCTATAAAAAATACACTATGTCCATTCTATGCATATCACAACTATTCCTATGTGCACGTAGTATATTACATA
>WKLE02000708.1:28496-47114 GCA_014885115.2 Asterionellopsis glacialis
ATAAATTTTAAAATTCTTTCATCACTATAGTACTTATCAATTATTTTTTTTATATATCAGTATTGCCACCATTGGACATCATCTTTACTCTCATAATCTTTTGCTCCTCATCCCCGCGTAAAATTCGAGTGGCTTGTAGGACTAGGACCCTAGTTACTGTCTGTATATGAGACTCTACTGTATGTCTTTTTTCTTACTTGTGATGCCTCTACAACATGGACTGGAACTTTAGACTACCGGTACCGGTTCAATCAAGGATCAAGGGGTCCTCGATGTACCGGTGGAGACATGACAAACTTGAAACACCAAAGCTTTTTGAAAAACTGTCTGTCATCGTACAACTTCTTAACTCTTATTAAACTCTTACTTCTACATACATGTACTAAACATTGATTTTCATCCTCTTCATAAAAATAAATGAGCCATTCTTAAACTATAACAAAGTCATAAAGAACTGTTATCACCAGCAAAAAATTGAGATGGTATCCTTTATCGTAAGTTCCAGACACAGGTCTGGTATTCGGATTTCGCTCGAATAAATCATTAGACAGACTGTCCGCCAGGCAGATTTTCTACCTCTGAGGGTCCGTGGTCCTTACTTTCACTTGTTTGAAAATAAGTCTGGTTTTGCCTTAAGAAAGCTATTCAACACATCTGGTTGGTCACTAACTTTTGCTAAGACATTCGCCCACAGAGGATGAGGAAGTGTGACATCATTCTTGTAAATGTTTTTGCGACCTGAACGATTGAGGTGAAGTAAGTGATTGATTTCTCCTATGACTGCACAAAACTCATCCGTTTCATCATCAACTTCAGATGAATGGATTTGCAGCTCCTCAAGCGTGAAGTTACATTGAAGCACAGAAGCCAATTTATTGGCTCCTTTCGTTCCTATCCCACTATTGGCTAGGCATAGTATTTTGAGACTTTTGTTAGCTTGTAATGCACCGGCAAAAGCAGCAGCACCATCGTCACCAATGCCACAGTCACCCAAGTACAACTCTCTAAGACCGTGGTTTTTCATCAGACCCTTCGCAATCAAAGCAGCGCCACCAGTCCCAAATGAGCTGCCCCAGATACGAAAAACTTTAATGATGTTATTTGTTTCAAGTAGACCCTTTAAAGCCATTGCAACTTCAATTCCTTGAAACTCATTAAAACTTAAGCAAAGTTGCTCTAAAGATGTATTTTCTTTCAAAGATTCAAGTATTGCTACAGCTCCTCGATTACCAATTTCATTTCGACTCAGGTTGATTTTCTTAATCGTCTTGTTGATACGTAACATATTGGCAAAATACTGAGCACCATCAGAACCAATTCTATTGCATCGAAAACTAACTCTTTTTATGCTCTTATTAATACATAACATATTTGCAAAAGCTTTTGCACCGTCAGGACCAATTTCATTATTGTCGAAGGTGCATTCTTCCATGATTGAATTGGTTTCAAGACCTATCGCAATCGCCGTTAGGCTTTCACAGTTTATACGGTTTTGATTTAATTTAAGTACACGAATTGATTTATCATCCGTAAGGAACATTGCTAGAAAAATCACCCTATCAGCTAGATCATTTCCATACAAATCAACTGTCTTAAATTGCTTGTTTTTTTTCAACTTTCGTAGGACGGTTTTGAACAACTTTTCGTCAGACATTCCAGCACATCTAAGATCTAATACGTCCGCTCGATTTCGACCATTCTCTCTTTGGCCGAAGAAATGTTGACTCCTACGAAATTTAAAGAATTTCATGTTTTAGAAAGTGAAACGAAACTGTTGTAGTTGATAGATGATTCCAATGATGTAGGTGTTCTTCGATATTGATGGCCTAAGGCCTAAATCGTGATTGACAAGAATTTCGCATGAAAGTCAGGAATTTCTCAAAGAAAAAGCGAACATAGCGAACCCGCATGTATGTACAGGAACTACCTTACAAGGTAACGTACCGGTACTGTTACCTGGTACAATTAGTATAGCTCGTCTCAGGTACTGTAATTACTATACATGGTACTACACTTTGTAAATCGTGAATTGTTATTGACAATTTCAGCTCTGACGTATTTCGATAGTTGATGGGCAGTATTTAACGCGTGTACCTCCAACTAATGATTAAAACTAAAAATACAGATGATAATGAAAAAAAAGCTTCTCCTAAAAAAAAATAACTTGCGTCATTCTTTTTTTTTAAAATGATATGGATAATAAACACTCTACTGAATCTGAATGGAAAAAGAGTATATTTTAAAATAACTATTATTTTAAAATACTCCAAAATATTGCAAAAGCCGGAAAAATGGTAAGTACAGAATACTGCCTAATGGTAGGAATTGTCTGCTTGTATGCATCTGGTAATCCTTACCACATTAACCTGCACCCTGGCACCGGTCTACTCTTCTTTCTTTCTGCTCGTCATAATTGATTTCATTATTCCTGCTCAATCCTTATCTCTATGCAGTTTATACGTAAAACTGATTCCACTGTAGGGAGTACTGGGACACAAGGTGTCTGAGGACTCACAAGTTAAAAGACAACACTTTGATCTTTTGTTGCTTTCTTTTTGATTGCAATTTGAACAGCCAAAAGAATTCAACTTCGGCATGAACATCAAAACGTAGACTCAGGAAAAAATGTATTTGAAGTTACATAACTATTTCATTTAGTTTGTTCAGTCGAAGACAACAGCTTCACGATTCCTTCTAAAAGTGCTTGGCTTTTGGTATCCTCTGATATATTGTCGACTTTCAACATCATCGATTCAAGTAGAAAGTCCATTTGGACGCGTAACTCTCGGAAAAGGACACCTGTTTGTGCTGCAATCTTTAATTCAATCCAATCATCGACCAAAACTTTTCGCTCTATGTGCTTCACTATGAGTCTGCCCCCGAACAACAACAGCGCAAACGGATCAACGTAGCTTGTTGCAGAAATGTACGTTCTGTGCGTAGCAAACTTTTCAAAGAATGCAACCCACTCCGAAGGAAGTCGATGCTTGTTTTTTGCATTTACAGAAGAGTTATGAAAGTGCACCCGTTCTTGACCATGCCATAGAGTAGGATCGCCACCTCCAATCGGTGTTACAACATGAGCTACGTTAGGATATAGACCTGCACATATGACAGCTCCTATAACCGACTCCTTCGAACCATTGACATTATACTGACTACCTTGTAAATCGAAACCGCTTTTCCGGTGTGATACAAAGCCAATCTGGCGTAGCAAATCTAAAAACTGATTTCTCATGTCCCTTATTTCTAAAAGAGCACCTCGATTAAGGTAATTTTGATCACAGAACTTTCGTGCACGTGCAGAGCCATGTTCTAATTCAGCACGGTATGAATTCCACACGTTACAGATTGTGAAAAAATCCGATGTTGCATGAGCGAAAGCTTTATGCTTGGCTTCAGCCTGTTGTGAGTCTTGTATGTAAGTCGAAAAGGGTGACTTGCACGAGAGACTTGCAGCAACAGTCAGTGTTTTGTCCAGACAACGAAACAAGCAACCAAAAATGAGCATTTTGCCTAGTCGAACATTGACAGGAAGCTTTGCCAAGTGCTGTCCAAGAGGAGTCAGATGCTCCACCTTGGCTACTGATGCAGTTGAAGCTTCATCAGTTGCATCTATTGCACCTAGGTCTTGCAACAGATTTATGGCTGCCACTACCGATTCTTCAGACGGTGCTTGAGGCGCTTGCTGAAGAAATTCCATACAATTCTTTGCTAGATCACTGGCAAGAATCGTCAAGCAAACTTCCTCAAGTGGAACTCGTTGAAGTTCCGGCATTGCTTGTTCTTGCATCGAGTAGTTGGTTGTTCGCGACGAATACCTATAACATAGACACAAATATATTCAGAAAAAACAAGGGCACTAGAAACTACATATATATAAATCTCTGCCCAACAATTACTCACAATTTGCAACAGATTCCAGGTTGAACACGTCCCGCACGACCAGATCTCTGTTTTGCACTTGCTCTCGAGCACCAGTCGGCAACTAACGTCGAAGTAAATGACTTTTTATTTTGCCGAACCTCACGCACAAGCCCTGTGTCAATTACTGTTTAGTCGAGGGAGCCGTCGTTCAGTGTTAGTACAACTTGAGCCATGAATGAATTTACGAAGCTGCTATAATAAAGGACTCACCACAAACAACATCCGGTATTGTAACACTTGTCTCGGCAATATTTGTCGAGAGTATAATCTTTTGACACCCTTTGGGCGGTTTTACAAATGCCCGTCGTTGGTCTTTTGGTGAAAGGGTTGAATGAAGCGGAATAATTTCAAATTTTTTCCTTGAACCAAAGAAGCGGGAGTTTTCAAGCCTTTCTGTCAATGCTCTGATCTCGCCCAAACCAGGGAGAAACACGAGAACTGCACCGTTGCAGATATCAGTCACGTCAACTCCTTCGGGGGGCAAAATCATCTCATTATGTTGAGGTTTGATCAGAAGAAGTTCTAGCACATCCTGGATCAAGTCATAATTGATACTCTGCTCGTCGACACGGTCCATTGACCTCCTGGTAGACATCTTATATCCGGGGTAGTTATCAGACACTTCTGACACTTCTGTTTCCGATTCTAAAGCAACTACCTCCTTTCGTTTTTCGCCACCTTTTGTACTTACCCAAAGCGATGCTGTATTGCCGATATTACGTATTTCGCGTCGAGCGTACCGCGATCCTTCTTCAATTATGTGGTCAGTAGCATCTAAAAGATCTTCCAAGTAATACGAGGAGACCGGGAAGGTTCGTCCAGGCACACTAAGTAACGGAGCTCCCTGGAAGAAGGAGCAGAAAAGTTCCGCATCAAGAGTCGCCGACATCAAAATCACCTTTAAATCCTTTCTGGTTGTGCTTATTAATGCACGAAGTGCTATGAGAAGGAAGTCGATTTGCCATTGACGCTCGTGCACTTCATCTACAAGAACATGGGTAACACCAGTTAGATTTGGGTCGTCTTGAAGTCTGCGAAGGACTACTCCAGTGGTACAGAAAAGCAGCTGAGTGCGAGAACTCCGCTTGGTTTCCATACGAATATGATATCCTGCAAACGAAACAGATACATCAGATATCATCAGCAATCCCATTCTTCAAGGCCAATTAGCACATGAAACAACACTATAATGATACTTACCAACTTTGCCCCCAACTTCATTTTCACACATCTCTTCTGACACGCGTTCAGCAACAGAGATAGCTGCGACACGTCTTGGTTGTGTACAAAGAATTGACACCTGATCACCGGTGCCTTCAAGTAAAGCTTCTTCAAGTATAAACTGTCCAGCTTGGGTAGTCTTACCAGCTCCAGTTTCTGCACAAAGAATTGTTACTTGATTTTCACCAATCATGTCCAGTAATTCCTGTCTGTATTCGTACATTGGCAATGACTTTCGAATTCTCAACATATTCTGATAACTCGCAGACGCCCGGCGTACAGTGAATTCCGCTTTCCTTTTCTTACCTAATTCCGATGTTTCTGTTATCGTGGGTACAGGATTCTGGTGTGCCTCTTCGTTGCTTGATGAGTCATCGTCCCATGAGTCCAAGACATGAGGAGGTACAATATTCCCAAAACTGTCTTCAGTTTTGTCATGTGACAGAGTTGTCATTGTTCGCATAGTACTTTTCGCATTAGGGATAGACTGAGCAAGATTTTTCATCTTCAACATTTTCATATCTCTTTTTTGCTGCGCCTCCTTCTCCTTCTCTTCTTTTTCGTGGTCCATCCAAGAACGCCACAAATCGCGAAACACTGGAGGGAAAAGCCGATACAGCGGGAGTGTTGGGTTCAACGCGTAAAGAGCTTCAGTAGCCAAGTATTCCTGGGCGTCACCAAAACTTGCAAATGGGCCTTCTTGGTCTATCCTAAGAGTTCGCTTTGTGTTCTCCTTCACTACAATGCGACAACCATTTGAAGTGTGAGCAATCTTTTGAAACTGAGGTTTAGAAGTCTTTCGCTTTTGACACCACTCCTCCAAAATCTTCTTGGGTGTTTTTCCTGTCCAATTCTTTGGAACCGATGATATTGAAGAGGAAGGTCCCCTCTTTGTCTTTGCTTTTGAAATGTTAGCTTCCTTTGTTTCGGACTTCGACTCCTCGCTGGTGCCTTCCTTATCAGTTGTTGTTGTTGCAGATTTCATTGATTCTGCCCCCACATCAGTACCCGAGTCGAAAATTGAAAACGGATTCCCCCCTTCTTCATTATCGGAATCATCGGCCACCTCTTTTTGCTTTGCTTCTTTTGCTTTGAGCTGTGCAACCTTTTTTCTGAGGCCTTGAACCATCTTTCGCGACTTTTTCACTCTATTCTGCAATTCTTTGGTTTCGTACTTGCTCCTCATATAATTTGCTGCATCATCATTTAGATCTTTTTCATCCTGCTCTAGCTTTTTCTCCAATTCAACAAGCCGAATTTCCTCTGGAGAAAGTGCTAGGGTATTGTTGGTCTCTTGTACTTCGTCCTTTGAGTCATCAGGCTTTCCATCTAACTCTTCTTGTTCTTCATCATCTTCTTCGTACTCATACTGATACTGCTGAAGCAACCAAGCCTTTTGCGCTGCACGGTCATCTTCAGTAATAGCTTCATTCTTTTCTTTTGCTTGTTTATTTTCTTTAGCACGTGCAAGATGTGGGAGGATTTGTTCGTCTACTACACGTTCTGGTTCTGTCTCTTGTGAAACTTTTTGTTGTGCTGTAATTATAGTTAGACTGTTGGGGTCAGACACAAACGAAACGGCTTCATCGCGAACCAATCCCTCTGTAAAAAGTGCCGGCAAATCCTCAGTCTTGACATTCAGGCACAACCAATCTAAAGCGCTTTCTATGGTGAATCGATCAGAATGGCCCAACGCTTGCACTACGTCTTCAATTGATGCGTCTTTAAATCCCAGGTCATGTAGACCATCATGAATATTTGTCACTTTTCGCAGCAGGCGTTTCTGATTACTTGGAGCCGCAGTATCCACAGATGGGCGGTCATCCGTACTGAGTTCACCAAGTAAATCAACTAGTCCTTCGTGAGTTTTGGATGTGACTTGAACAGTTTTCGCGGAAACGCCGCCAACTTTTTTCTTGGTATCGATTCCTCCTAGGTTATAACCACGAGTATCATTCCGAGCCTTTGACTTCTTCTTTCTACCCATTGAACAAGGTATTACAGAAATAGAAAATTGACGCCGATCTCAATTTGTTGTGCCGATATGTGTTGGTGTCATTGAATGAGATGTGCAGTATCCAATTTCGAAATTATCGTATGGCTTGGAGGCAATTGCTTTCGACAGATTTTTCTTACTTTCTTAGGGTTCGAGTTGGGCACCGCCGCAGCACCAGTGCAAGGCGCCTTGCGGTGAACAAAGCCAATGCGAAAGAAAAAGATTTACTTTTGCTAAAAAAAAGGCTGGCATCCTCAATCTTTGCTACCTGCCAACAGTCGCTTGACACACAAAGCAGTACCTACAAGCAAATATAGAATATAGAATGTTTAGGTTTAACATATATTAAATTTATTTTCATGTTTATAACATGCCCTTACTTTGCAACGAAATTTGTCCAGGATCATTTAATTAGCCCAGAAGGAAGATGTGATTAACTTCAACTTTTCTTTCGTTGTTACACCTTTGAGGGCATGCAAAAGAGTGACACGACCCGAACGGAAATCCAAAGTCTTTAGTATGAATTCACCGTCTGCTCTGAGTCTTACAGCTTTCCGCACAGTTTCTTTCTCCAATGTTTTTGATGGTATACGACCTAGCTGTTCAATCAAGAAGGATGTAGGTATTCCCGTCTTTGGTTTCATATTTACATTCAAAAAGATATCATTGTCGTCTGTTAGCTGAGTTAGTATCCATGGTAGTAACATTTCTCCAAGCGCTTTATTTTGTGTAGAAATATCACACACAGCTTGCAAAGATCGGGAGGACACTGCACAAGACTCAGCAAATGCTCTTCTTACGCCTTCCCGACGTCGCATTTTATCAGACGTCCCGATCAACAGACTGGTGTCCTTACGATCATCTTTATACCTAGTCAACAGAATTGCCTCTAATGCTGCCACGTCTGTACAATTCTTTTCTTCCAAATAGTCAAGGCCACTATCGCCAAGCATAGCAAGTGCCAACATGAAACAATCAGAGAGATTGTTTGGCATGGCGTCTCTAATCGGGAAGTACTCTTTTGTAAATGCAATTTTTGCAGAATCATCGAATCCACCCATTCCAGTGGATGTACGGAGATGGGTCACAGTTGATAAACCATGGGCTTTGTCCAATCTCATTTCAATAGCTCGACTACTACCTTCCAAAGAAACTAAAGCAATTTCCTTATGTTCCATTTCTTCACCAAGAGGAGCACGATAAGTTTGATGACTCGATTCGATATGAAGCTTGGGTCGATTAAATTCATATCGATCGGTACTATTCCATGCAGAAACCAAATCATCGAGACTTGTCCACGGTGGTACATTGTTATCAGTGGCTGTGCATGACGTCGTGGTGTCCCATAAATTTTGTGTTGCCGTTGCAACATTGGCAAGAGTTGGTACAAGTTCGTATGGTTTTCCGTTGGGACTTGATGCCAAATATTCGCAATTTGAAGCATCACTAAGTATAGAGAACCATTTTTGTCCCAAATGGTCCACACTTTGTTCGTTTGCTGATATTGTGTCTTTTGTATTCTGATTGCTCTTGTAGAAACTGACAAGGTCTTTGGAGGCAGTAGTAGGAAGTCGGTGAACATCATATTTTGCATCGATCTCATCCCACAACAGGTACTCAAAAAGTTCACGAATGGTAACTTCAACACAGTCTGGCTTTATGGCACCTCCATCAAAACCATACTTTCCATTAGCCACTGCAGGTTTGTGTGCACGGGAATCTGCTGTTGCGGCACAGACAATCTCAAACATTCTAGACCACTGAGCTGTATCGTCATCAAATGATGGAGAATTTCCAACAAGCCATTGATAAGCTTGTTGTACAGCATCAAGCGAAAGATCAGTTTTATCAAATGCCATGGTGGCCCATTCATCACGTGCAGTTGCATCATGACGAAGAGCCTCACACAAATCAGTATGGTTGAGTACTTTGATCTTGCTGTGCTTTTCAAAACTAAGAAGGAATTCCAATAGGCAAAGCTTTGAATGCGAGATATCCCATAGAAACCCAAGACATAAGGGTATAGAAGGCGAATTGTAAATCATTGTTCCATCTTTTGGCGGAAGAGAATTAGTGAACGTATGAACAATTTCTCTCCATCTGGCTCCACTAACTCCAGTCCATTCGTCATCTACGTGATTTGTTCGAACACCCTCCAACTTGAGTGCTGTATCTATAAAGTAGTCTCTTTGATGTGGACTACCATGGCATGATACCCAATGACCAATACCCATAACAGCCCCGAGGAGCTGTGGAGTTAGATAAGCTGCAGCCGCAGACCTGGATCGAGTTGGACGGACAGGTTGTGTTCGATCTCGCTGATACAATAAAAGTCTCGCCAAATGTGCCGATGATGCAAATTGAAAATGAGGTTCAGAGCTACTACCTTTTGAGTCCACTGGGGAACCTTTGGGTAATGTTTGGCCAATTCGAAGCAAATTACCAAGAAATGGTGAATTTTCAAATGCTGCCCCGATACATGGAGCAACAAGTTGTCGTCCCTTGTTGGACAGAATTTCATGTGTACCCTTCAAATGTGCATGTGTCAAAGTTCTATCCTGTTGAGGAAGATGAGTAGATGATGCATTTGTAGAAAATAAATGCACATATCTCTGTCTCCGCTGTTGTAGCAATGCAGTAAGTCCCTGCTTCCGGGCCGACAATATCACCATGGTCGGTACCGTAAGTGAAACATGATAGATGTGTTGGTTGCAGCATCTTCTCTCGTCTCACTTTTTGGGGTGGATGCTTGGAGATGATTCTTGGCAAGTGAAGATTTCATTCTCCCGAACCATTCGATTCGACCTTGATTCGTCTCGGTTGGAAGTTGCGAAGTTTTACATAGTCCTACATGCATACCGATAGTATGTTAGAACTACATCGTGTAGCTTTGTATACACCCTACAATGTAAATGTGGTCTGGTTGGGAAAAACCTGACGTTGTACCCTCCCGTATATATACTACGGGGCCCTACGACACGTTCTCATATATGGCAGTCCATCGTGCAAACTACGCACCAAAAAGGCAAAGCGGAGCACCGCACCACCATCACCAGCCATTTTTTCTGTTCCGTCGAAAAAGGAGAAGGAAAAAAGGACACAAAGTTAACCATGGTGTTGTTGGAAGCCCCTCAAGATACGCTCAAGTTGCTTCTCGAAGCTCTTCCAGATGACGCTGCCATCGCCAAGTGTTCTCCTGATGATGGTTCGGAAGAAATCATGACATATGTTTCATTCCTTGCTGGAGGATTGATTGACAATCGTGAGTTTGAATTGGAGGCATGGAAGGAAGCTTTGGAACCCTACCTTTCCATGATGCACGATGATGGAGGAGAAACAATCGAAAAGTTCCGTACCTTGGCTGAAACCTCTGTGTATGGAGCTGATGATGCTGATTCTTATGGAAGTGATGATGACACCCATGAAGAAATTTGTAATATTAAGTTCAATCTTGCCTACGGTGGTAAGATTCTTCTTCACTCCACCCATCTCCGTCTTAAACGTGGACGCCGTTATGGTCTTGTAGGTCAGAATGGAGCGGGTAAGACGACCCTCATGAGCGCCATTAATAATGGAAAGCTCGATGGATGGCCTACCGAACTCACATCGGCCTATGTCGATTCTGGTTCCAACGTCGATCCCGACTATGAAGCCCGTCATGTTCTCAAGTACTTGCAAGATTCCACTCAAAAACCTGTTGAAGAATGTACACGCATGTTGGACAGCCTGAAGTTCACAAAGACAATGGTGGAAGGTACAATCGGAGAATTATCTGGAGGTTGGCAAATGAAGTTGCGATTGATTCGTGCTGTCCTTCTTGATGCTGATATTTTGTTGCTTGACGAACCTACAAATCACTTGGATGCCAATACCGTTCAGTGGTTGACAGACTACTTGAGTGGATTGGATCAAACCACAGTAATCTGTGTGTCGCATGACACTCCATTTATGGAAAATATTTGTACGGATGTGATTCATTATGAACAACGTGATGTTTGGGGTCCTTATCGCAAGTTGGTTCATTACAAAGGAAAAATGTCTGCATTCGTGGATCGTCAACCTCAAGCGAAGCATTACTTTGAACTTGCCACAACTGACAACCTTAAATTTGTATTTCCCAATCCCGGTCGTTTGGAGGGTGTCAAAACATCTACACAAAAGTTTTTGGAAATGGAACACGTTGACTATCGCTATCCTGGAGCTGAAGAGAATACTTTGACAGATGTCAATCTCAAGATGACACTCTCCTCTCGTGTGGCTGTTCTTGGAGCTAACGGTGCAGGTAAAACTACACTTGTAAAGATGATTGTAGGAGAAACACAACCATCCAATATTGGTGTTTGTAGATTTTTCAGTCACCACAATCTTCGATGTGCGTACGTGGCACAGCACTCATTCTATCACGTTGAGCAACACATTGAAGACAGTCCTGTTTCTTACATTCAGTGGCGTTTCAAGGTGCGTTTTACATTTTGCAATCACTGATTTTTGTTTTTATAAAAGCTGTCTATCTGATATTAATTTGTTACAATTCACATCCTTTTATCTCTCCCCCCAACAGGATTCGTATGACAAAGAGAAACTCCAAAGTGAGGGATACCGTATTTCAGAAGAAGAGCAGAAGGCAATCGATGACTTTGGTTTAGAAGACATCTGGAGTCGTCGTCTCCGTGCTGGAAAGTTGGAATACGAGGTTAAGAAAAGGAATGTTCCCGAAAAGGACAACAAATACTACTCCAAGGATGAGCTACTCTCTTTTGGATTCGAGAAGCTATTGAAGCAAGCAGATGAAAAGATTGCAGCTAGAGAGGCTGGATTAGACCTTCGTCCTGTCACCACAAGTGAGATTCAGAAGCATCTTGATGACTTTGGACTTGCACAGGAATTCGGCACATACGGAAAGATTCGAGGATTGTCTGGTGGTCAAAAGGTGAAGCTTGTTCTTGCTGCTGCCATGTGGAACTGCCCCCATTTACTTGTGTTGGATGAGCCTACGAACTACCTTGATAGAGAAGCACTTGGCGCTCTTAGTGCTGCTCTTAACGAGTGGGGTGGGTCAGTTCTCATGATTTCGCATAACAAGGAGTTCTACAGTTCCGTGTGTAAGGAGGAGTGGAAGGTTGGTGATGGTAAGGTTCTCATTGAGGGTATTTCGACCGAACGTGCAATGAAGGCAGTTGCTAGGAAAAAGAAGTTCGACAAAGAACTCAAGGATGATGAGATCCTAGACAAGGCAGGTGGAAACATGAACGCCAACGGAGATAAGTACAAGGATGCAACTACCAACTTCTGGGGTCAAACTATGCCAAAGAAGGAAGTTCGTGCCTTCGACAAGGCTAAGAAGAAGGGTGACATTGCAGCCATGCGAAAGATCCTCCAAGTTCCCATGGGTAAAATCATGCCTGGCCATGAACAACTTGGTGACGGAAAGACTGTACCAAATTAAACTTAACTTTTAAGGATATTTTTATTGATCGTGTTAAAGTGTGGAGTGCACCGACTTTGAGACAAATTGTGTTTATTTAGCGACAACGCTTCACCTTTTCCCTCCATTATTACATCATGCATCAAATATGCCTCGTCTTACTAAAAAATGCTTACATGGGTCCAGTCATCATTTCAGCATTGTTACTAATCCATGGGATTTGATTGGGTTTTTGTCCGTTGAGATTGGACCAAATGCTGTAGCCTACCATGGCGATGAAGGTGTAGTAGACAAAGTTAGAGGATGGTTCTGCAATGTATCGTGGAATGGGTTGGCCCTCTACAGAACTAGCAATAAGTTCTGGAAAAATCAATGCAACATCAATCAAGGCAGCCTGTTGAGCATTGAATCGAACTCCACGAGATATATTGGTGTTCCCACGAGTTCCCAATGTAAGAGCAATGAAAAGAACAAGACTCAAAAATGGAACACCGTGATAAATGTTCTCGAGAGGACCCAAGAGGATATCATCTAGGACACCCAAAGGGGGGATTCGTTGATAAATGTATCGTCCAAATTCATCTCCATCAAGGATTGGCAAAATGTATGGAATGCATGCCTTTATCCGGTCAGATCCCTGAAGTTCATCATCTCCGCTCCACATTCCGAGCGAAGTTGTGGAGGTAGGTGGGAAAATTGTTTTACTTGAGATTGAGTTTGTAATCCTTGCATTTGGTGACACAAAGGCTGTGATCTGAGCAACCGTACAAGCAAAAATGAAAATGGCAAGAAGCCTTGAACGGATGTAATTGGGTGCTGCCATTGTGGATGCTTTTATCGGCGAAAACAACTTGTTACTGATGATTTGTGATGTTTCTTCGTTCTTCGCCGTATCCTTCATCCGAGATTTCGCCGATAGTCTGTAAACAGGGTCCTTTACTGGCGACATGGCATGGCTGGAGCAAAATACTGTAGGACTCTAGAGAGGATCTACTGGTAGTTGTATGACGAGGAGTTTCCTTCCCTGCATGAATGACGTGTTCTCAGGGATAACGGAGAACGCACAAACCAACAACCTGTGTGTTGCAGGATATGCTGTCATCCCTTAGCGCTAATGGAAATGAGAAGGATCGCAATTCATATGTTTTAAATAATATGTTATTATATTATTATATATATTACCTGGATATTTTGATTGTATTTTGACTTTCTATGTAGGTCCTATATAGGTCCTACTGCCTCAACGTACTCATACATGCTTTTGACATTTTGAACGAAAGGTGATCTTGACCCGTGACATGTGATGGTGAAAGACCTGCTCAACTCGTGTCCTTGCTCTTCAGCCCTTCTTGCATCTTTTTGCGCTACTGAAGTAATCTATTCCACTCGTATCAGCTCATCGCATCAAGTACAACAATAACGTTATGGAGGGAAGATATGATAAATGAACGAACCGGCAAATGATGAAATGATGAATATTCCAGCGGAGAAGAGTCATCGTGATGAAGACGATGAACCAATGGAGGAAATTATTGTCCACGACCACGACGACCACGACCACGACCACGATGATAATGGGGACGATTCAACAATTGATTTGGCATCAAATCGTCCAAGGGCGACTGCCATAAAAATCGTAGCAGCATCCTACGGACCTGCAGAAGGTCGACGACTACTGACTGGAGAATTGATTACTTCTGAATCTGAATGTCTCCCGTACACACGTGATGTAACGTCTTTTTTAAGAGCACTTTTGATATCTCGGGGCAATGACGATACAGATAATGCTGACGAACATAAAGATAGTAGGAATCGTTTAACACACAACAATGACATCGCAAACAACATCAACGAAGATGGCAACGTTACCGGAAGTGAAGATGATAATAGTGAAACACTAGATCTTTTCCATATGCGTGGTCGTGGGGGTGGTAATTTTATACCATTGATGGAAGGGAAACCGATGAATGTACTCTTTGGAGATCCATGTCCAGGAACTTGTAAGAAACTAAATCTCCATTACATTTTATATGCATCATCACAAACTGCGGCAAATTCCAAAGGTGGATTTAGATCCATCGCAACCGAGGTACATCGGGTTTCCTTTTCAGAGCATGAACAAGTTTTGCTGCGGAAAAGATTCGCATTCTATCAAGATGATTCATCTTCTAACGATCAAGTGATACGTTCTGTGCCAAAGCTACCTGCACTAGGTCAGGATAATCAAACATCGTCGCCCCGAGATGTGTCGAAGCCAGTGGCGGAAAGATCTTTTCACAAAAAAGATGACGACAGTAGCGTTGTATATGGAATGGATGGATCGACAATTTGGAGTCTCCGCCCAGCTGTGTCTGAAGTTGTTTTGCCGATTGTACTACCATTCTTACAGGTTACAACGCGTGTTCAATGTCAACTTGTGTGTAAGGCATGGAGGTTTGTCATCAGGGACTGGGGTGTTGCTCAAAGAGTGGATATAAACGACCCTTCGTTTCGTAACTTTACTCGATCTTTCTTCCGGGGTATTGTCGCACATTCTTATTCAAGTTTGCATAGCCTATTTCTCAATGACTTCAGGGAGTTGACGAAAGAAGATTTTCATCCAGCAATCCCCCATCTAAGAAAATTACGCTCACTGGATATTAGCCGATGTGTTCAGCTAGATGATAGTACCTTGAAGCTGCTTGCTGAACATACCAACAAGACTTTAAAAGTATTATACATGAAAGGACTCGGAAAAGTGACGGATGACGGGCTTATCTCTATATGTCAATCTTGTATTTCTTTGGAAGTACTTGAAATATCAAATATTCCTATCACAGACAGAAGTGGTGCATTCATTGGACACAACCTGAAGAAGTTAAGAGCCCTCTACATGAGGGATAACTTTCTGTTGACTAACGCCTCAATAGATGTGATAACTGAGAAATGCACTCAACTGGCACAACTCACACTGTGGGGAAGTACTCGGCTCCGAGGGTTGAGCTTTGAACAACCTAATCTTTTGGGTTCTGTGGGATGTGGAAAGCTGGTGCTACTGAATTTGTGGGGCTGTCACAGCCTATTAGATGAAGTCGCCGATTCGCTCTGTTGTATGCGAAACTTGCGGAGTCTGATTGTTAGTGAATGTCACCGTCTCACAGATGCCTTTTTAACTGGAATTTCAAGAAGCGTCCCTCAACTTCACCATTTAAGCTTACGGTACTGCAAGCGTGTGACAGATGTAGGTATCAATGCAATAGCTGGAAGTATGAGAAACCTATATTCCCTCGATCTGAGTTTCTGTACAAGGATTACCTCATCTTCATTGATCAACCTGGTAGACTTGAGATACAGAACTCTATTCGAGCTTCGACTTCGCCACTGTACACAACTAGATATTGCCGCATCACCGTCTCAAATACACTCAATACGAAATAGAGGGGACGCTGGACAGGCCCTTTTGGGGGCTGTGCGATCACATGGGAATGAAAATTGTCTTAGCGTATTAGATATCCATAACTGTGGAGGCGCGACAATTGAAGGAGGGTTCTCACCCGATTGCCCGTTTACTGATGGAATGAGAGGATTGCTGTTTGAACAGAAATTGCCAGGGTTTTTTTCACGTCCTGCTCGGTGGGATTCAAGTGTACAACATTGGTTGGTGGACAAATTCAATGCTAATGAATTATAAATTGATTAGTAATTACTAAATATGGCAAAGTTGGAGTATGTTCTTTATTGCATTCTCTAATTATGTTCAACTGATTCCTTTTGAATTTGCTTCACAAGTTTTTTCCCCTTTTTCTCAAGGTTTAAGCTTCCTTCGTAGTTCTCACAATTTTTACACTTGCATTTGCTAGAGCAAAATTCAGACATGAAGAAGCACTCACAGTATTTCTTTAAACATTTCGAATTTTTGCAGTTGCACGGTTTTGCATTTGATGATTTTAAGAGGGCAGCTTTCCGTTCGCTTTTCGTTAGACGCTGGGTACTGAATGCGGTGGGATCTCTTGCCAGAGTTTGCTTGATCGCCTTTTGGCGATCTTGATGAAGCTCATCCATATTTTTACAATTTTTGCACCCGCATTGACTTAAATTGCAAGTCTTTGATGCAGCGAAGCAAGCACAATACAGTCGTAGGCAAGAAGATTTCTTACACCCACAGTAAAGCTTCGTTTTCTTGACCTCACTTTTGTTGATCTTATTTTCATTCTCTTTTGAAACCGCAAGCGTGCATAGTTCTGTTTTCTTCTTCTTTTGTTTACTTTCCTTTTCGTATTTTTCTGAAACTGACTGTATGTGAGCCATCAACTTCATGTCAACAAGAACAGGTTTTAAAACAGGAACCTCCGGTATAGGTTTGCTTCTTTCGCTTTCTGTATCAGTACTATTTGTACCGTATTTCATTTTTGCCACCACAGCATCGACGTGTCCCGTCGATTCCCCATTACTTGGAGACTTTGTTATTTCTGTCTGTTCATTTGAAGAACTGCTTTCTTCTTGAATGCCACCCTCGATAGTCGGAAGAGCTACTTTCGACCCTTCATCACACTTTGCAAGTGAATTTTGAGACATTTCATGGATATTGAAATTCTGCTTTTCCTCAATCGGGACGAGGGCCGTGAAAGATTCTTCCTGATTAATTTGCCACGGAAAAGCTGTTAACAAAAGGTGTTCGTAAGTATAAGTAATGTCATCATTTTGCTCCGTAACAACAAAAACGTCTTCTGGCCGTTCCTCCTGAATAAGCTTACACGCTTTTTTGGAGCCCTTTGTCTTTACAGGCGAAAATTTATCGACAATTTGTGGTGTAGCAGAATAAGGTGTAATTCCGAGCTCCTGAGCTTTTGCTGTGAGAAGGTGAGACGTGAATTTGCTTGCAGATCGATTGACATAGTCTTCACCTGAAACTGGATTGAGCATAATTGCCTTCTTTCGGTCCATCCATTGGATTGAAGCCAGATCCATCCGCTGGATGATATCGGCACCTGGTGATAGTACTTCCTGTACAGGAGTCATCCCGGTGTTTGTAAGAGGGTGTGCCTGAACATTGGGCGAAAAGCCATAAGGACGCCATTCCGATAGCGTAGTTTCTAGTAAATTGGACTTTCTGTGTTTTTCACTGCAATTTAAGGTCCAATTTAGTGAATAGAATTAGTAATACAATAGACACTAATAAAGTTCTTGCAAAATGTTTGTGCCGTGAACTTACCTTTTCAAGCTAGCAACTGATGGATGTTTAGCTGGTTGTAAGAAATGCAATTCGTCTGACGATTTCATGGGTGTCCACTTCATCGCCCCAAAAAAAAAACAGAAGGAAATAAGTTTCACAGTTTGGTGGAATCGTTTATGATCTACAAGAATGAACAACAAACGAAATAACATACTGCACAAGTTTTGACAAATGATCTCATTGCTGAGGATCCTTGTAAATGGCTTTGCCATCCCGTTCTGACGTCTTTTCGTGATGAATCTTTCCCTTCCATTGTTCTTGCCATTCGGAATATTCAGATTGAATATCATTGACACTGTTCCCAAGCCCCCTTCTATCCGTATCTAGTGACTACAAACGGTTTCACTGGTGGGAACGGCGGTTTCGATGTAGCTCATGTCTCATTCTGTCCCTGCTACGTGGAATTCACGTATAAATCTTTATTGGATTGGTGGGCATACTGATAATTTTCCCGCCAACCTCGTCAAGTTTCGAGGTTTCGGTTGTAAGATTCAGGAGGAACCGCCGCGCACGGCGGAGAAACACACGCTTTAAAAAATCTCACTTTTACTTAGTTTGATAAGAGAGTCATGAGAGGGTCAGACTTCAGGGACCTGATGTTGTCGCTGATGACCATACTTTCGACGAAAATCTTTAACATGCATCTTGAGATTCAAAAGATGTTGCATTAGTGGAGGAATTGTAGACGAAAAGATTAAACAGCAGAGTTTTAAGGTGTTGACTTTGATGGTTGTATTTCTTACTCTAGCAATCTTCAACATTTTTGTTTGCAAAACGGATAGATTCTCGCCTCCCTCGCGAAGCAGCTGATGGAAAGACTGAACATATCACAGTTTT